>WTSP01007580.1:33193-95345 GCA_025331215.1 Actenoides lindsayi
TTCCTTCCTTCCTTCCTTCCTTCCTTCCTTCCTTCCTTCCTTCCTTCCTTCCTTCCTTCCTTCCTTCCTTCCTTCGATAAAGGATCAAAAATAAGCTTTCTGTACTGGTTAAGACAACATCTTAAGCCTGGTAATTTTGTCAACACTGAATATCCACAAGTCCAGGAAAAAAAACATTTTCAACTTCTGCAAACTGATGTTCATTGAATTGTTAAGATCTTCCTTGACAAAAGGAGTTATTTCATTATCTGTGACCCAACTGAAGTATAACGGTCCCTTTTCAGGTGGATGTAGTGGAGAGGGTTTTGAAAGAAACTAAGAGCACAGGGGGACAGTGTCCAAGCTAGGGCACGGGCAGGTATTGAGAGAAAGGGGATTCATCATTTCTCATATTCCAAGCCCTTTTTCCATTTTTCCCTGGGTTTTTGTGCTCATCGTTCCACTATTGCCCACAGCAATGTGGGAGTCTGGAGCAAGAAGTGGGTCTAACTTCTTCAGCTACAGCAACAAATTCTGCTCCCTACTAATCTGATTCATGTTTGAACCAGTAACCCAGAGCTGGGAGGCTGCCTAGCTCATTAAAAATTCCCTGAGCAAGTTTTCTGACCCAGTTCCAAAACAGCAGAGAAAGCTTTTTAAGTTGTTTTTTGGAATTCATGTCATAAAAGATACAGGCAACATATGGATTATTTATTCACATAAGGGATTTAAAATTGCTGCTTTATTTAAAAAAAAATGCATCTGCTTTCCAGTACTATCTTTGTTTTACAGCTATTCAGGCAGATACTAAATGAGGTGGTGGAGGGGAAAAGGAGGAAACTGGGATAAGGTCTTAGGCATGACTACAAGGACCCAATAAATCCAATTCTGGTGCAAAATTGTTTTAATGAAAGAACTGATTTTACTTTCTACTTGCCTGTGAAGAGTACAACGCAACATTTATTATCTCAGCTATTTTATTTGATTCTTTCTATATAAAAGACCTACCCCATTCTCTACGTATTTTAGAGTAATCAGAAAAAATAATTGTTCCCATATTTGCTTGTGCAGCATGTCTTTCATTTCAGTCAGACCCACAATGATGTCACCAGGGACAGGCCCATTGAAGATACACCAGCTGTCCTGCTTCATACCAGCTTCAGCTCTACTCCACAATCTGTTAATGAAGACAAATACAGACTTGCTGTTGTTCTTGGCTTTGGGCTTTTGTTAGAAGCCCCCTCCTATTGCAACTGTGATGCATGTCAAAATCGTTCTGGGGAAACCAAGTTGAAAATAGAAAAGCAACATTGTCAATAGCAGACAGATCAAAAGCAAGCAACAGGTTCTCTCCATGACCTTCAGGTAGAAAAAGGTGGTTTTTTTCAGGAAATCTTAGTGGCACTTGAACTTTTCATCAGACAGAAGCTCTCTTTTGTAGAGCCAGGGTAAGAAACAGATGCACAGTAAGCTGTAGTTCATATCCCTTCCAGTTTTGGTTAATGAAAAACTAAGGTGAGACAGAAAAGAATGCAGTATAGAGATAAGCACTGGACTTCTACACCTCCTGAAGAGATCAGAAGCAAAAAGGACAGAGGCTTAAGGAAGTAGTAGTGATGACTGCAACATAAAGAATCCTCACAGGGACCCCAAAAGCAATGCTGCCCCTGTGGAGCTCCCAGCCACACTCCCCAAACCCTTGCAGCTTCACTGCACATTCTTCTCCTGCTCTCCTAGCATCTGGCCTGAGGTTCCCCCTATTCCTTTTCTTCTGGATGAGACTTGCCTTCAGAAAAGAAGGCTGAGGGGAGACCTTATTGCCCTCTACAACTACCTGAAGGGAAGTTGTAGTGAGGTGAGAGTTGGTCGGTTCTCCCTGGTAACAAGTGATAGAACAAGAGGAAATGGCCTGGAGTTAAACCAGGGGAGGTTCATGATGGACATTAGGAAGGATTTCTTTACAGAAAGAATTGTCAGGCATTGCAATGGCCTGCCAAGGGATGTGGTGGAGTCACCATCCCTGGAGGTGCTTAAGAGGCAGTTAGATGTTGTGCTTAGGGACACGGTTTAGTGTTTTTTGGTAGGCCTAGGAATAAGGCTGGACTTGATGATCTTGAAGGTCTCTTCCAGCCGAAACTATTCTATGATTCTATGACCTTGGAGGACAAAACATTCAGTTTCTAAACTTTTCAGCCCAGGAAAAGTGAAGGAGCTGCGCAGTGGACCAGAGCCCAACAGCTTCCCAGATGACAAAAGTTTGATGTCTCACAGCTTCATCTTGTTGTTCAAAGATTCCCAAAACAGTCCAGCTGAGGTCACATTATAACTTGGATAAACATCATGGAAAAAAACAAGTAAGTAGCCATATCTTGACAATCTTCTGAAGCAAGACAAATAAAAGAGTCCATATAATAATAAGCCTGATAGCCTGAAACTAATCCAAGGTAAAATACTCTATAGCTGATCTGAGAGTCAACCAATAAAGAATTAAAAGGAAGTGGTATATTTAACGTTGAACAAAGTGCAGTCATGAAAAAGTAGCTTGTTATCTGTTGATAATATTATTAAATTCATTGCAAAAGCTAACTGTGGCTGTTGCAATAGACTCTGCAGGGTGTGTGTTGTGGTACAGCATGGCATTTTAATTAAGAGCCAAAGTGGATTAAAAACTGTCTGGTAGGTCTTGAAATGTAATGGAGTTTTTCTGGTGTTTTAATGATTGTATTTCTACTGGTTCCCACAGAGATGGATTTTTAGCATTATACCATTTAAAACTCTCCATTAACAGCCTAGAGAAATGCAAATGTTAAAAAAAAGGGGCACAATCAATTATGAAGAGAACAGGTCTCTGAAACAGGGCAACATGTATCTCTCAGTAAATGAGATCCACGTAAACAATATATATTTGAGTGTGGCCTATGATGAAAGTATGTGTCTACAAAGACTCTTAAGTCTTGGGGAGGACTGTAGGGGAGTCTAGAGGTCCTGGTGCATCATCTGCTTCAGAATAATGATAGTAAAACCACCTGGTGTCATCTTTGCCATATCCTTATTATAAATGCACAAAGCAAAAGAAAGAGAGAAGTCTGTGTCATCCCCACAAGGAGGCTGCTGCCAAAATCTTTGTCTTGTCTGATCTCTACAAATTCAAGGAAGATGCTGGTGAAATTGGAGAAGATTTGAGAAAGACCACAGAAATTACTGAAGGACTGGGAAGCATGTCTCTTGAGAAAGAAATAAAGATATTTAACTTATTTAGTCTATTCAAAAGTATGTTGGCCAGGGAGCTGTTCACTTTTTAAACATGGGCAACAGACGTGATAGTTCAAGCTAACAATCAAATTGAAAAGCTAGAAAAATGAGCTGGCCACATACAAGGTATTTTTTTCAGATGGTTTCCTCAGCATAGCAAAGTCTTTGTCATTCATATAGTTCATCTTTCAGTTCCACCCCTTATTTTCCCTCCTCCTCCTCTCCCATCCAGACAAGTCTGAAATACCTTTACTATGCTTGCCCAGTTACAACCAAAGTTGCTGGAGTGAGGCAGTGGGAAAATAATAATCTCAAAGATACGACGTATCAGTTAAGTGTCCTGACAACAAACAACTGGGCAGAGTGCTGTATGGATTCATGCTCTTACTCAGAGGAAGGAACTGTGATTATGCTTCATGCTGTCTAGCACAGCCAGATAACTGGACAGTATACACACACACACACACACACACACACACACACAGAGTTAACCAGTTCATGCCCTGTTTGGCTTATATGGGATTTTTCCAAAAGTCTGACCAAGGGTGTAAACAAGGATTGAATCAGAGCAGTACTGTGGGTTGTGTATTCTAGAAGATCAAAGTAGACGTCCATGGTAGTCTTTCTGGTCCTACTGTCTTTGAAGTCATGACCATTTGACTCATAAAAATGAAGCCAATGAAAAAAGTAAAAGGAACAAAAGAAGTTAACCAGTTAGCATGTCCAAGGAGAACAGGCATATCAGAGAACAAAGAGGTGTTTCAATGCCTTATTCCATCTTAATAAGTGCCACTGGGTCTGACTTTGTCCTTTTTTCCACAGGGATGCCTGAGAGCTGTGTGAGCAGGGCTACCAGGGAAGTTGAGAGGTGGCAACAGCATTGTCTCACCATGGCCGACTTTAGCGGTTCAATGTAGACATGGAGGCTGCTGTGGCAGCTGCCCTGGCCATCTGCTGCATAGACAGCAAAGACAGCTCAACAAGATGTCCTTTCCCTCACTGGCATCTTGGCCCTATGTCCAAGAGTAGCCATGGGCTCTACCAATGGCTAAAATTTACATGTAATTCCCTGGGCTGGAAACGGTGCCAAGCCCTGCTATTCAAACAATGGCTTGTGGGTGGGCAGCTGGGGCATTAACCATAGCACCTCTGGCTGAGGCTGCGTGGCCAGCACAAAGCATCTTGACCTTGTCCATGCAGCACTTGCCCTGCTCCCCATGCCTCTATGCTGAGCCACTCATCCCTGCACGGCTGTCCACTGCTCGAGCTGAGAAGCAGCACAGTGAGGATGCTTAGGGAGCACATATTCTTCAGCTGGACCTGGGTCACCATGCAACCACAGAAGTGACAGTGCTAGCACTAAAGGATAGGTAACACGAGGGCAGGAACAAGGGGATGGGGGAGGTAGGAGGTAAATGAGGCTTGAGCCAGACCTGAAACACCTACACAGCAACACTATCAGACAAACCCACAAGCAAATGCAATTTGCAGCTCCCAGGCAGTGAGTCCAGGCTGATCTCACCTGCTTCAGTAACACCAGGCTTCGAACTACCCCGTTTGATGCTAACTCAGGTATGACTCTATGATTCTGTGACTACAGAAAGTGCAGTCACACCTTGCAGTGTTGTATGGGCTCCTTCTGTGAGAGTTTCAAATACTCTAAACAAGCTTTTCACCTTAGCACATTTCATTTATCCTGAAGGAAGGAAGCACCCCAATTGCTGGGACTGTGGGATGAGCTGGTAAGGAGCAAAGCCCCACCAGGTGCTCCCCAGCTGGGTGCCTGCTGCCTTCAAGAGAGGCAAAGCGTCAGTTTGCACAACCTCCCTCGTCAGGGAATTGCATCCAGCACTTGCTCAGAACATGCTGGGAGGTAATTTAAGCCTATGACTGACAGATTTATTCCTATTTCCTTTTTAGATAAGCACTTGGTAAATAGGGGTCACAGTGCTGGGGCTGTTGGAGGTGCAGTGACAAACTGGCTTTGCTTGAGTACACATGTGTGACTTTGGTGTTCAGGCTGATTACAGCCATGCAAAAGGCTGGCTTTGAAGCAGTATATTACCTCAGATATTTTCAAAATTAGAGATGGGGAAGCTATTAGTTTGAGCTCTTCCACCTTTCATCTCCCATCTTGAACTGTACATGGGAATTAAAAGATATCATCTGATGCTGCAGGGCTCTACTCTAAACAATGATGGAAAAAAATGGACAATGCAAGTATTTCTGCTTCAGAATTCAAGGTGGCACTTACATTCCTGCACTCTGCAACCCAAAGTTACACAGTGCCACGAGGAAAAGCAGTGTACGCCCTGGCTGCCCAGTCACCTCCCCACAAAATGCAGTCCTGGGTGGGTTGGTGCAGGACTAGCCCAGTGCAGCAAACTATCAGCTCAGGCTCAGGTTAAGATGTAAGCTGTCCAGTTTTGTATGGTGTAGCACCACAGTTTATAAGACAGTCCTTATTGCCAGCTCCTAAGAGAAAAAACATCAGAGCTCTGCAGAATGGCAGGATTGTTTTCTGTGATCTATTTTCTTGCATGTTGGGGGTGGCAGAGGATATAATTCATTGTCCTATATATGTACACTATTAATAGGAGCTAGAAACCTTGCAAGTAGTTGTCTATTGCACTTGAAACACGGGAAACTCACAGGACCCTGTTGGGACTGACAGTTTCTTCAGGTCTCCAGCCTTGTCAGCCCAGTCTCACTGGTACAAGTACCTGCAGGCTGCTGAGGCCATCTTTGGGATAAACCCCAAAGATGAAGCCTGAATTCTCCTTCTTGGTGTCACAGTGCAACACCTTGGCTATTCTGCTGTTTCAGTAACACCCCAGGCCCCAAATACTTTGCAACGCCTTCGAGACATGGTGCAGCCAAGGCTTGTATTGGAAGCTCAGCAGCCTACAATGTGGACCCCAGAAGGTGCCTTGCAGAAGACTTGTGGGTACCTCTCCTGCTGCTATTTGCTTCTCTCACACTACGCCTCTGCAGAGACCAAAGGGAAGGGGCTTGCTGACTTTTTCCAAAGAAACTGCAGCTCAAAAGGCTTAGCGGCAGCCTAGAAAACATAAGATTGAGAGTCCAGATTTTATGCAAGAAGAGGATGTTTATAGGGCTTATTCCAGGGAAGAAAGAAAAAAAATTCTCTTGGGGACAGTGCTGGAAGGATGTCTGAACACTGGAAAAGGTTTTAATAGTAGTATATCTGCCTGAATCAACACAGTCAACCAACAATGTTACAGAATTAAATATCACACTAACTCCTCCATATCTTCCTCCCTATGGTCCTGACCTTTACTGTTCCATCTTTGCTACCTGCCTTCTGTGTTTCCTGTCTTCTTTCTCTTTCTGAACCTGTTCTGCCTTCCCTGCCTGGTGGCCATTATTAAATACCAGCTGCTCTTTGGAAGTCAGTGACGGATTGGGAAAAAAAGAAAGAGCTGAAGCCAAATTTTCTGTGGTTATTAAAGGGAACTAAACCTGACCCTGAAGACTCCCCAGTTTGAAATGCAGGGCTCTCTTGTCAAAGCTGTGGGCTATGAAAACTTGTGTGTGGAGGGCGAAAGACTGGTGGTCTGCACATCACTCGTAGTGGGGCTGACACCAGGCTTTCTGTGAATTAAACAGAGCAGAAGGCAGCACTGAAGTTTTGCTCAACTTTTCTCTGGGAGCCAGAAAGAAGTTCACTCTTGCTTTGAAAGCAGTCATCCTTCTTCATGGAGATCCCAAAGGACACATCTGTTTCTCTGCCTCAGGAGAGATGGAGCTCCCAGATCTTTGCCCAGGTTTGCATCTGATTAACAACATAGCCCTGTGGAATTTCCTTAGACTGAGCAATACAGTGTCTGTAATGGGCCTCAGAAGGGCTTTGTGGAGGAGGCTTTGATGGGGATTAAGCTGTGCAGCATAAAGAAGTTGCTTTTCACTTTGGCAACATGGACAACCTTAGTAGGTATTCCACTCAGCAAGTCCTGTCAGCATTTAAGGACTCAATTGGGATTTATTATTTAGTCAAAAGCAGAGGCAAAATTAGCAGGGATAAAACAGAATTTACAACAGCTATGTGTAAACCTCTATCAAACACGCTTTTTGCTCAGAGCTTAACCTACAAATGTGCCATGTAGTCCTCCTTTTCATTGCAGAACAAGTGTGTGGTCTCTTCATAGTGTCAAGATCTAGCATAAGAATAAAGTCTTTTTCTGCATTCATGTTCAATCACACTGATGTAAACAGGCAGAGGTGTCTGTAAGTAAGCTTTAAGTGAAATGCTAAGAAAACTTCTATACTTTTTTTTTTTTTTCCCCTAGACTCACAGGAGCTGTGAGTCAACCACAGCTGAATATGCATGGAAAGGCCCAGATAACTATGTTGGAATTTCATTATAAGCACTGTGTAAAATTCTGCAGGAGCTCAGGTAGAAATCACCATGCAATACATATAAATACAATACATATAAATGTTTTAAAACTGCTGGTAAATGCAAAGGAGTTCCCCAGCCAGCCTTCATTAGTATAAAAGATGGTAAAGTTTTCTCCTGCTATTATTATAATAATGTTTTGCTTTTCCATCTTCATTTCCTCTAATTATTTTAGTGTTAAACATAACACCAGTGTTAGCAAAACTAACATTCCTTTGCCATCCTGAGGGCTCACAGTGAGCGTGGTCCAGCACACATGCGCACATGAGGGTGATGGGCCCTGTGAGCTCCTCAGACCTTGTGGGTGCTGCTGAACTGCTCTTGCTGAGACGTGGTGTCACATCACTTCCTGAGCAGCCCTGCCCTCTCTCACGATGCAGACAGATATGCAAAAGCACATTGTGGCAAAGAATGGGATGGCATTATCTCAGATCATGGCTTCCCCAGCTGCAGGGTGGAAAGCTATGCAAGGAAAAAGGCTTGCACTGCCAGTTTCCCAAATGGGGCAAGCAGAGAGTGTTCTCCTTATTCTGCTGCTCTGGAGGTTGTGTGGTGGCTGCCCTGAGCCACATTCAAGTGCAAAGACACTCAGAAATAATCAGCCTTGCTTTTTCTCTTTTTTACTTTTCCTTGGTGCTTATTATCATCCCTAAATAGATTAATGAGGCAGAGTCCATAAACTCTGCTATTAATTTAGTTGACAAACATGCCAGCTTGGCAAGCCAATAGTATATTAATTGAATAGTTATTTGGATAGAAAGGCATGTGGGTGGATAAATAGATTTATTACTGAGCAAGAATCTAGAAGATATGTTATTTATTATGTTCTGTCTATAGAAATTTCTCCTAGCTTGTTATCTGCATAGGTATGTATATATATTATAGTAAACATCTTGTATATTTTGATATTTGTTCACATGCATACACATTTTGGGGAAAACAAATGTGAGAATTAGTTTTTAATATATACACTCACTGCAGGTATTCTGCAACACCTATTCCATCAAAAGGATAGTTATTATACATTCTCACAACTGGAAAGGTATAAATATTTGGCCTACACTTTTATTTGTTTGAATAGCCTAACCAAGAATGTTGTTGTCGAAAGAATAAATAGAAATTCTTGAGATTTTTTTTTTTTTTTTAATGGGAAAAAAACCAACCAGAAACCACACCAACTACCAACCAAAAAAAACCAACCAGAAACCACACACCAGAAAAACCTCTAACATCTCCTGTCTTCATTCTTTTGAACTTGGATACTGAAATTCAAAAGTTGACAAAGATACTATTCGATTTCTTACTGAGGACTGAAATGTTAAAATTACAGCATCATCATAATAATAGCAATAGTAGTAGTAATAGATAATAAATGATAATATCAACAATAATAAAATTAGTAATAAACAATGCAGAGAGGGCCTGGGCATCCTGGGGATCACCTACAGTGCAATGGAGGGTGCTCTATCTCACTGATGGGGAACAGCATCCCCTGTTGTGTGGCTATTCTACAAGGGGAAGAGAGCCAGTGACAGTATGCTTTGACAGGACTTCGTCCAGCAACTTTACCTTAGGGAGAAAAGTTTCATCTTCTACTGTTCCTGGTTAATCTCAGTGGATTTTTGACAAGTCATGAGATTCATACCTCACATTGTCCATGTCCACACCACTACCTCAAGCAGGGGTGTAAGCCTTACTATGCCTTGGTACTTCCATAGACTGTGAGAGATCCAGGATTTTACTCCTAAATTTTTAAGTTTCCTCATCTTGAGATTTTGAAGACTATTTTGACATTATATTACAATTTCAGTATTTCGTTAGCAGTGCTCTCTTCTCTGCCTGTATTCAGGACGAGCAATTGCCTGGGTTAGCTCAGACACCTATTACAACATGTAGAGGAAATGACCCAGTGCAAGCCATGGCTTTGACAGGGAAGCTCCATGACTGCTTGTCTCAAGGTTCTGCTCTGCCATCTCTTAAACCTGATTTAAGGGTGAGCTACTGTCAAAAGAGGTGGGTTTATCTTCCCTCATTCACCTTTCAGCTTGCCACTGGCCACATGGTTTTGTGGTGACCCTCAAACTGGTACCAGTGTTCACATGGCTGAGCAATGAGCTGGATCCCACAGTTTGTTTGGCTCATAGCTGATCTTTACTTTTGTCATTGCCATTGATAAGTTAATTTTCAGCAGCTGGATGGGCAAGGGTAGTGTTGGCTCAAGGCAGGCAGTAAGGAGAGGGAGAAGGTAGTGAGGTCTACAGGACCAGCCATTTTAGTAAAAAACACCTCACATATTGATTTTAAGTGACCCAGAGATAATAACACCCCTGCAGAGCACAGCTTGCAATATGTAGTGCTGTTAAATGGCATTTCCTCCCCACCCCTCTGCTAAATTTGCACTTGCAAAATGCTTTATTATATAGACAACTAAATATACTATAAAATCGAGTCTTTTTTTCTGAACTTCACTGTTTTTCCATTCTCAAATAAAACACAGCAGAGGAGGCAGTGAGGGAATTAAGAAAGAGAAGATAAGGGAATTTAAAAAATGGGTCTTTGACCTGCAAGCAGTGATGAGAAGAGAATTTTCTCTTTAGTTTATGGAAATTACAATCTGCTGCATAGATAGAGATAACTCTGCAATGCAACTTTATTCTTGCTGAGCTTTTCTTTCCTTTAATCCCGCTGCTAGAGACAGTCTATTTCTGTAGCGTAAGCATCATCTACTTCAACTGAAAAGCCTTAATTTAATTTTTCTAGACAGGGCTGTGAGATGTTTCTGTGGTAGCTATTATGAACAGAAGAAAGCTAGGTAAAAACTATTTATTTCTCAAATTAAATACAGCAACTGAAGATTTAAATCCTATGAAATTTGGTATATATCTTTGTTTCTGCTGTATCCCCTTGAGGGATTCATATATGTAACTACTGCTTTCTGGCTCCATAGAGAGACTAAAATGTATAAACCAGGCGCTGAAGTTCTTCTGTGTTTCATCTGCTGGGAAAGGGGGAATAAGAGAGGGAGTTCTTGTGGAGATTCATCTGATAACAAAATTATAAACAAGATACTTGCATGGCAGCAGCAGTTGTGAGATGAGAAGTGCAATGTCGAGTATGAAAATACATAGCTAGCTCATGAACTAGTCACAGCTGGCTTAGTTTCACTGAAGTTGCTAGAATTGCATTCATATTTTTTTGCCATCTGAAGAGCTTTCATCAGAAATAGTGTATAAATGTCTTTCACAGAGACCTAAATATTGGACTGATGAGCAGGAAAGAAGAAAAAGGGAAGCCTGTAGTTAACTATTCTCATTTGGGAGAGAATTACTGACACAGACTAACATACAACAAACAGCTGAATGAATTCTGTCAATATCACTATAGGAAAAGATGGAGGAGTTGCTAATGGTGGTGAAAGGGCCAGGAAGACAAAACACTGTGGTGCTGCAAGAAGCACTTCATTATGCAGCCCTACTGCCATGATCATGCATACAAATATAAAAATATCTTGATTTTTTTTTTTTCCCTACTGGCACTGTGGATTTGTAAAGGTTTTGACCATGGCTCACTGGTCCACAAGCAGGTTCTAGCAGCTGGACTGTCCCTGCTGCAGCTCCCGTGGCTGCAATCTGCGTACATCCATCCCCCCTCCGAAAGCGCCCTGATGATATATTTATCCATTTTTAATCTCCAGTGTTAGTTATAAGTTTTCTCAAATGTCTTTCAGGTTCTGACCTGTGTTTTTTGCTGTTGTAGTTGCCTTTCCTGTGTTCCTTACAAACAGGCAGAGAGCCCCTTCAGTCTCTGCAGCACCCAGCTGCTGCAAAGCTTTCAGAGGGTGTAAATCATGGAAACAGTCATTGCAATACCAGTTATGGATATCATGGATTTGTCAGCAGCAGGTCATGTCTATTTCTGCAACATTTATTGTAAAATATGGGTGCTGCTTATGGCATCACAGGAGCCTCATACCCGCACCACAAAGCTGGGAAAGCCTCACACAGGGGAACTGATGTGAGCAGAAAATGCTGTCCTCTCTTTAGGTCATTTGTAAGCTTCCACATGCAATAAAACAAAAGATGTTATCTTAAGACAGGCCATTTTACCAGCAGAAGAGTGGTAGTTGTAGCCACAGCAGCAACCTAGAACCTAAAAAAGACATGGGTTCCCATCTCACAGAAGCTGCTAGTGCATGGCTGAAACTAGCTGAGAAGCAGGATTTTAGGACCTCCCTCCCCTAGTATTTTTTGGTGTGAAATAAGGCCAGCGGTGTCCAAATATTTGTGACTGTGATATAAAAAAAATTGATCACACCCCCCAAATATATGCATACTTATTTACAAATTATACACATGTATGACTGTACTAATACAGTACAAACATTATAAAACACAACAAAGAAATATAAATCAAAATAGGATGAGATAAAGATGAAACAATCACTATTTAAATTTTCATTTTAAATTTAATTAATTAATGGTACAAAAAGCATTTTCTTCTCAGACCCCAATGGCTTGTCTTGAGCATCCTTCGTGTGTGCACACCCCTCTTTGGAGACCACTGATTGAGACAGCCCCCATATTCCAGATGCCTAGAAACCCTCTCTGGAAAGCAATGTCTCCCCCTGCAAGAGGCCATGGGTGTTTCCTTTGTGTCTGGACACCTTCTCCTCCTCACCCACCCAGCTCAGCATAGACCTGTCTCCACTCCTGCACCTACTGCAACTCCTGGCAAGCTCACCTTTAGAAATCCCCTGCCCTGGGCACCTCTGTTAACCACTGTAATGTTGCTTGTATCAGATCAATACACCCACTTAAGCAGCAGGTGCTGAGTTTTTAACTACATCCATGGTACGTTCAGCCAACAGATGTGTTACTTTTCTACTCAATATACCCATCAGTTCTAATTATTCTAAACCATTGGAGTCAGAACAGTGCAAAAATGTCAAAATATAATACTCTTTAGACCTTTTGTATGACTACTGGTCATAAGTCAACCACAACCTGCAGAGACCTTCCACAGAATCAAGCAACGGAAAGGCCGAGGCTATCGCATCCATGTACTTTCTCCGCCCTCTCCAGCCCTAGGAGAAAATTGGTTTCATCACCTTCCAAAGTCCAGATAGGAGGTCTTGCCCTGTAAGGTGGGCAAAGCCCTCAGCTCATACCAACCTCAGCTTTCTTCTTACATCACCTTGAAGCCTTCTGCCATTCTTCCATCTCCTAGCCCTAACTCTAAGACCAAAGACAACCTCAATTACATCTTATGCAGACCAGATGTATGGCCATGGCCCAACCTGCAGCATCATCCATCCTTTTCTTTGCTTTTTGGAGTACTTTTTTGTGTAGGCTTCATAGGAAACCTAACCGCAGTTATTTCCTCTGCAAGATCGTGTAAGTGCTTGGCTCTGCTCTGTACCGCTGTGTCCCTCACCCACCAGGTCCTGGTGGAGGCAGACCCTGCCACGGCTTGGGGGTGCAGTCTGCCATGCCCAGGGTGTGGGAAAGCAGCCAAATATCTTAGGGGGCAAGGGCTTTGCTTTTCTTTCTCAGTAGAGTTTGTGCCAAGTTATGGTTTCTTTGAGGGTTATAAAACAAACACATAAAGCCCAGAATTTTTTCATTAATTTAGTAGGACTTTGACCACCACCAGGAGCATGGTTGATAATGATGACTGAGAGGTTTGGCTGCTGCATGCACCTTTGGGTGGGACTGTGGGCTGTCATTCAGTTTAGGACTAGGGTTTTACCTGGTGTTTGAATCAAGCAATCCAAAGTTTGCAGTCTCCCAGCTGGGCATGTCACTATGCAGGACTCTGAGCTAGGAAGAAGCCTGACATAGCTTAGGTTCAAAGCCTTTTCTCACTTTTTGAAGACTGAGTCCAGTGGTGTACCTCAGGGGTGCTTCTGTATGCTGATCACAAATTTAGAGTTGAACTCCACAGGGAAAGAGGACTAATGGCCTCACCAACTATCCACACCTGCACTCCTCACAGCTATTTATGTCCTCTAAAATCTGAGAACTGAGGATGTTTGCTCAAGTCTGCAGCACCTGAGGGGTTATGAAAGTGGCTGCCTTCAATTACAACCCATCTTTTCTCAAGTGTAATTCTCCGCCTGGATGGACATAAAGGCAGGGTACTGATTAGTGCTGGAAAATCAATAGCCTCAAGAAAGAAAGTCATTGCTGGCATTTAGACAAACTGGAATGTGCAGGAGGAAAGTAGCTGGCAGTATTAGCCGAGTTTTTTGTTCTCATCTTTGCTTGCTGTTCCTTAATGTGTTACTCAGGCTAGGTTAGGATTTCTTCTAACTGGGAGTTAGGAAACCTGCATCCTTGGGAAGTCAGACCACTCCTGAGCAGGACTGGACAGGGGAAGATTCCCCCTGCTCCTTGCAGAAGCCTTGGTCTGCTGGAGCAAGGACCAGTTCCCTCATTGTTTACTCCAGGTTTATGTTAGAGTTATTTATGTTTTGCCTTAGAGTTAGGGAAACCTGGGGACATTATAAAACCCCTAAGTCCTCCATGAATGACATCATTAAAACAATTTCTGTACCATGAAAAATCTAACGGCTGTGTTGCTCAGCTTGCTAGAAAACAACATAACAAAGCAAGACCACTGCTGTTGATTTTGAGGTTCAGAAAACATGCCTTGAAACAATTTTCCAGGAAATGTTTTCTTTTTTCTTCTTGAGAAGTAATAACAACAGGAATTAAATTTGTCAAAAGGGAAATGTTGGTCTCTGGCAGAGCTGCATTCTTCCAGTATCTTAGAAAACTAGTTTCAGGAGGAGACATTTATATAATGAAAGAGTTTGTCTGATTACTTTCCTGACTACAGTTCTTAATTTCTTGGTCATGATGGTAAAATTATAAACTTTGTCACTACTACATAAGGAACAGGCATATTCCAGTCTGGGTTTTTGAGGTAGCCATAAGAGAGCAAAACTCTTTATGTTTCACAGCTTTTTATGGTTAGCCTTATTTTAACAGCTGTATCATTGAAGAGGATGGGGGTTTTCCTGGTTTCTAGGCGAAAATATAAAACTCTGAAATTCTCTCAGAATGTCCTGTGTGTCCTCTACTTATAGCATGTTTAGGGCATACATTAATAATTCATGGGAAAAAAAATAATCGTGGTTAAAATTCTACTCCTAGCTGCATAAAAGCAGCTTATTGACCTTTCTAAAGGCTTTTCTTTCCAGTTTTTTTATGGGCTTATCCATACATTTTGTTGAAAGTTGAGCTTCAGAGGTTCCTGATGCAAAGCACAACTTCATGTTTGTGTGACTGGATAACCTTCAAGTGCCCTGAGCCAACTGAAAATTCAGGAGGGAGAAACTAGAAATAGCAATTGAATAGTGTAGCATTTCTCAGGTGCATAGAATATGCCTGGACCAGCACATCAGGAAGTACACAGTGGGGTATGCTCTGATACCAAGGATGTTTTGGGACCATTTCTATTATGCAGAGGCTTGTCATCATACAAAAGGAGCATTGACTGTGAATACTGCCAAGAAACGTGTTCTCAATTGTACTTTACATGCAGCAATGCACAAATACTTTAGATGCTTCCTTTTTTTACAATACCACCCTGAAGTAACATTTTCCCTAGATGGACGTAAAGATGGGTAAGCTGAGGCATCAAAGGATTTCCTTGCCTTACACTAAGGCCATTTCCCTGAATCCTCTGCTCTGAGTTCCAGTTTCTGCTCACCCCTTCAGATGTCAAAAAGGCAAATGGAAAAGACAGCTTGTAGGCACACAAATAGCATCTTGGTTTTGACAACCACCACGTGCTGCCAGGCACATAGACTGATGCATTTTGAACCATCTGATATATATAACAATGATAGTTTTGCAGGTCTGCTCCTAAAGTTATAACACTAGTTTCTGGAGCTTTTAAGTAATTTTTATTTAAGGCAGTACATGGGGATGCAAGAACCAGATTTTTCTGAACTTTTTTTAGGGTGGGAGATGGGAAGAAGGGAAAATAAAAAGTACTGATAATCTGGAAGACTTTTTCCCTTGAACTGTCTGCATCCTAATGTATGTAAACTCATAATACTGCATGCAGAATTAGTTGTGTTGATGGTAAAAAAGGACATCTTGTATCACTTTTCTCTTCTTTGCTCTGGCCTATGCCATAAAAATGGAAGAGTTTGTGGACTGACTGGATGGAATTGGAGCCTGTGGAAAAAATGTTGGTGTTTTTTCTAGAAAACTTCTAACTCTATTTCCACATTAACATTCAGCTCCGTGATTGAATCTAGCCTGCAGTAAATAAGAATTTACTATAAAACAATCAATATTCTGTTCTAGTTGGGTCTGGAGGAAGAAAAGGTCCTGATGAGCCATTAATATTTGTGGTGCCAGCAAAATTTACACTATCTCATGATCTGTCTTCTACAGTCTGCTCTCAGCACTGGTTTATTTCTTATCCTTCCTTCCATTTCCTGTGTTATTTAAGCCTTTCTTGGAAGATGTCCAGCTCTCCCCTGGGAAGTTGGCTTTATTGTACCAGATACACCAACAGAGGCTTCAGGCTGCTGTGGATTCAAGTTTTGCATGTAATGAAGTTTCCTCCGCTGTTGCATTCATAACACATAGTGAGGGATGTCAGTTAACAGGGACCCCACTGGCCGTGCTAGATGCAAGTTGCTCACACCTGGAGAGTAAATAAAAGCACTGTGTTCCTCCCCAGTCTATAGGTACAGACGGTTGTTTTCATCACATTGAGCATCTCTCATTAGAAAAAAAATCACACACACACTGCCTCAGGGAATATAGTTTCATTTGTAAGTCTGGGGATTAGCCCACTGTAAATAGACCAGACACAGCAGTCAAGCTAAATGCTGAAAGGCAATGCAGGACCATCACTGCATTAATTCACTAGGCTCATCAGTATTTTAATCACAAGATCCAGGTGGCTTTCCTGAACCATGGTATTATTAAAGCACAGTGGGATTTCTTATTTCTATTTCCACTTTATTCAGGAAGCAAATATTCTGTGGCAAGAATAGATTTACTTCCTACAGCTGTCAAACATTGCCAACAATACATACTAATGTTTGTGAGGAAAAGCTAGTCCTCCTAGCCAGAGTGTGTTGGACCACAGGGTCCTAACTGCAATGGACATCTCAGATCTGCAGCCAGCAGTTCATTAAGGATGAGAAGTTGATTCTGATTTTAAGAAATTAGAAACAAAAGTCTTTTTTTTCATGGCCTGTTGAAGAAGTCCACAGTTCTGTTTCAGTCAGCAGCAGCCCCCCTTTGCACTGACTCTGCTATCTGAGGCAACTCAGTTTAGCATGGGAACACAGGAACGAAAGGGACTGGGCCAGATCTGTGTGCACAACTGCTCCCAGTTGCTGCCCAGTGCCTTGTCACCACTTCATCTAATAGCATGTATTTACCATCAGAGTGAGGAGGAGGACAAAGAACAGCAAAGATGCTCTGTGGTGCCGACGTTATACAGCGGCTTGTCCAAGCCCTGGCCTATGAGACCTCAGAGGAAAGGTAAAACACATCACTCTAATGCTGCACATTACACGGACAAAGCCATGGGAACAGGCAAGGTGTAGCTGAGGCAAATGATAAACGACAACACAAAATTTTACCTAGTCCTGTTTAGATTCAGATCATCAATTAATCTGTTTTGGAGAAGGGTTGTGGACTTCCCATCCTTGGAGATATTCACAACTAGACTACGGAAGGCTCTGAATAACCTGATCTAAGTTACACTGTTTCAGGGGCCCCTTCCACCTTAAATTGTTCTATAACCCAATAGCTCAGGATAATAAGTAGATAGCAGATAAAAATAGATAACGTATTTGTAAGGAAACATTGTTATGGTCTCTATACTGATGTGAACCCTGAAAGGTGACAATGTTCCTACTTCCAGAAAGGAGCTGTTAATTAGCAACACAAAAGGAAAGCTTCACAATATGGCTTTCTAAAAAATTATATCCCATACTGTATTTTCCTCTAAGAGAATAATCTCTTGTTCACATTTTTCTCTGTATATATTTTTTGGCTCTTCACTGAGATGCAATACTGGATACTATTACAAAAGATTAAGTAGACACGAATTAGTATTTTGGCAAGACAATAACAAATCAGTGGTCTTAACATTTGAATTTGCTGGAAACATCTTTTCTTAGGGGGAAAACAACAGCTTTACTGAGACTAGTTAAGCAATAGATGTGTGCTGACTAGACTTCTTTCGCTGGTTTTGACCAAAAAAAGTAATGATTTTCTTTTTGTGCTGCTAAGGACAGTTCACAGCTTGGCTACAGTCTAGCAGTATCAAGCTCCACCAGGTTCATGGTGGATTCTTAAAGTGTTTTTTAATTGTATGTCAAAGGTTGCATTATATATCTTATATATTCCATCTACCCCTATTGTTCCTCTTTTAGAATATATATGCACCTTTAGCCTTGGGCTCTTTATAGAGAGGGGAATTTTTTATTGACTTTACACAGAGGAAAATCCCTGTAAGTTGATTGCATGAGCTGAGCTCTCAAGCTGCACTGATAGACACAGTGCCTTTGTGGATAGATATGTGGGAACAAGCCCTGCAAAGCCGAGATCTAGTACGGGTCCTATTACTGCTTTTGAAACTCAGATAATCAATGATCAGGTGTCTTTGCATATATGAGAAGTATATTTCCTACCTAAGACTTTTGCAAACCTACTCAATTGTACTTTAGAATACAATGCAACTTTGTTGACATTTCTCACTCACCTTCAATAAGATGAATGAATGTCTGAACTGCCTAAAAACTAAAAAAAAAGTACCAACCCACACTTCCTCTCCTGTTCTGTTCCTGGTATTAAAGTAGTCAGTTTTATACAAGTTTAATATCCAGAAATCTCATTTCTTTCTTTATTGCATATTTTTTTGCTTCCCTGGAATACATCAAATGACTGGAGGTTGTTTATAAGTAGAGTAGCTGAAAGTTGGTTATTTTATTTCTCTTTTCTGACACCAAGAATGCCCCTCTAAAATTCTAACCTCATCATTGCTGTCACATTCATCTGTCTCAGGCTTTAGAGTGGTGCAAGGCAAAGTCCATCAGGGCTGTACTCAAAATCCTCCTGGGATCCTCAGCATCACACAGTTTCTCAGCAGAGTCGGCTGTACTGTGAGAAGACACAGGCAAACAGTCTCACCGGTGGTCCTCACGGGTAAAAGGAATGAGGAGCCCAAAGGCAGCAATAACAGCTCAGCTTCCAGAAAACTGTAATGGGAAGGTGCAGCCAGCAGCAGTTAGTGACAGCTGGGAAGGTTGCTCAAGCATCCAAGCACTGTAAAAGTGCTTTATATTTATAGTATAATTACAGTTATAGTATAGAACTATTTATATAATTCCAACTATATCTTTGAATGCATGCCATGCTTGTTTCTTCCTGCTTTCCCATGCCACATGGAAGGGCCTTCTCTTCATTGCAAGGTTTGTGGCAACAGCAGCTTCTGAAATCCCACAAAATCAAGGCAGAAAAGGGCAGAGGAGAAGGAGAGGTATAAGTGGCGCATTATCTGCTTTTGTTTCTGCCCCATTCTAACCCCTCCAAGAATTACAAAAGCCTCCATAGTGTGTGTGCCAATGTCCAGGTTTCCAGAGTCAGGCAGGATAAAGGTAGGTAATGCTGTGGTTCTGCTTCAGTATCTTCCCTCACTCTCAGTTTATGTCAGATCACCAAATTTGTTTCTTTTAATATGGAATTTCCTATTTAGTTAGTGTAGACAAAGCTGAACTGACAGCCTATTCAGTATGGCAATATAAGCCAATATAATTGTCCTGAGACAGACTGATTAAATGACTACCCATAACTGTTATTAATAAGGTTAGATCTGCTACTACTTTAGAAAACCCTTCACTGGAATTAAGTTTCTGTAGCAGAGAAACCCATTCTCATTGTTTCGTAGCTGGACACAAACTGACACACAATTACAGGAGTTTAGAAATATATGACACTCACCCTAAATCAATTCATCATATGAAAGGGTTGAAATGAAAAAGAAATAATTCAGTCATCATTTTCCACAGCTCTTTTTATTTGTATGAGAAGATTAATTAAAATATCAAGCTTATTTTAGATTTGTGTTTATGTTAAAAATCTTGCCAGTCTGTTAACAATGAAGAGTTTGATGCTTTCAGGAAAAATATTGTTTTTAAAAAAAAAGGAAGTGGTAAGCTACAGAGAAGAAAACCTCCACACAAAACCAGTGACTTTCAACCAGGAACATTTTAGAGAAAAGTCATATCATAAAAGCAAGTAGTTTACTCTTAGGCATGTTGATAAGACAAGATTTGTAGGTAGAGTTGATCTATTTACTGAATGAAGAATCTTAGCCGGAAAAAAAAAAGGCGGGGGGGGGTTTGGGTACATAAACCCTCTTCCAAGTCTCTGAAGAATCTGGAGATTTGATGATTTTTTTTTTTAATATATTGGTATCTATTATTTTAAGAGACTTTTATTGGAGAAGCCCTCAGACTGTCTCCTCTCCTTAAGATGCCTCAGCTTGAACATTCAGAAACTCATTTGAAAAACTGAGTTGTGGAAGATGCAAAACAGACACAGTAAAAGGGATTAGCCATTAAATCGGTAGTTAGAAAGATGCAGTTAAGCTAAATTGTATCTTTCATGGTCTTTATTAACTTCTGAAGGCACTTGGCAAATATATCCAAGGGCACGGTTTGGTTTTTGAAGTGTAAATTGACCCCTCCCCATTCCAGATGAAAGCTCTAGTGTATCAATTTGCAAAACCTAAGACTCTTTTTTTTCATGCTGCTTTGGTAATTTATTCCATGGATTGTACCCACAGTGTCAGTGTTATTACCAGTCAGGAGGCAGTTAAACATGCAGCCTCTCAGACACTGGCATGCAGGATTCATCTCAGTCATTGCTCTGCTGGAGGTAACAATGATTCCTTTGAAGTCAGTGGAAAAACTTCAGAAATTCACCCTGAATTGCAGTGGAATGTATGAGAGGTAGGGTGAAAAACATCTAGAAATATCCTTACTGCCAAAAAGACTAATAAAGACTTTTGTGGCTTTTGTAATTGCCACTTCATTAGACACCTAATGATTTCATGCCCAGAGAATCTGAAGGAACAACGTAGCAAATACACATGCAAGCACACACTTTCTTTTCTCTTTTCTGCTAAAACTGTATGTTCTGACAGCATTTCTGAACAGCTGGAGGATTAACAGTCATTGTTCTATTTTATTGAAAGAAATCTAGCACCTCCACCACTGAATCTTTTCTACACAGCAATTTAGGCTGTGTGGATGAACATGCTCCAGCATTATAATAATTCATTGCCATCATTTATAAAAAAAACTTCTATGCTCATCTGAAAAAAAAGAAGTGGGCAGGAGATAGAGACCAAAAAATGACACAGATTCTACCTCTGCTTAATTCTAATCCTGTTGAAAGAAAAAGCTCTTGAAGGATCTCTTACAACTATTTGAAAATACAGGACTAAAAAGGCAAAGGTTTATATTATTGCCTCCTACAGTGGGAAAAGAAACAACAAACATCTAAGCTCATTGTATCTAAAGCTCCAGTACCTGCAATTATCTAAGTTCTTGAGGCCATTGATATTCAGTAGTTTTGGTTCTCCTTCCCTTTATCTGCTCTTACCTTGCCAAGGACCACCAGCTGGTGACAGTCTTTGTCATCTCTAGCTGCCGGACCATACTCCTCCTCCACCATCCTCTTACAGCCAGTTGCTCTCCATGAAGTCTGGGCTGGCCAAGGGAAAGGGGAGAGATCTGTGCCCAGCCAGTGTAAACAGAGGACTTCACCCCACAAAGCCCAAATGGTATTTTTGTTGTCGCAAGGGAGACATTCAGCAGCCAGCTCTGCACATCAGCTCACATCTACTTGGAGCAGCTGGACTTGCAACGCAGGGTGACAAAGGGCACTCAAGAGATTGAAAGGAATACAGTGTTCTGTTTAGAGTGCAGCAGCACTTTTATGTCCTTGGATAAAAGCATAAAATACTTTCTGACACATACTGAATAGGTCAAGGTGGGATTAGTCTTGTTACTCAAAAAAAAAACCAACAAAAAAACCCAACTTCTTATATTTTGATCTTTTGAAATAACTTTTAGGATTCACAGATTTTTCTGAATACAGACTGTGTCACTGAGCTTTTCTTACTCATTAGTGGTTTTCAGATTGAAACAGTCTTATTTATATTTCTCTCTGAATGAAACCAATAATAACCTACTATGAATATGCTTCCAATAGCTAGAAAAATAAATAAAAAACCCCAACAAAAACCCAAACAAAAAAACCCCAGCATGCTCAGTGACTCCCTGATTGGTTTCTGGGGAAGCTCGCAGGAAAAGGGCAGGGGAGGACAGGCATGGGGATGCCTTATCTGATCCAGGAGTTAGGAAGCAAGGTTCAATCAGAAAATGCTGAAAGCCTCCCAGGCAGCATCTCTGATGAAGCTGGTGTCAGCACACAGTAAGTCCCCAAGGCTGGAGCAGAATGAGGGAGAAGGGAATCGAGCTGGCTGTTTTTTTCTCCCTGCAACCTAATTGCATGGAAATGTTTTGGGAACACACAGCTGCCATTACACATGGCACTGGCCCATATTTGAAAGCAGACAGAAGCGCCTGTTTAACCAGTCCCAGGATTTCTGCGTGGCTGCAGGAAGATGTGCTTTTTCTAACCCCAACAGACAAACCCTTGGCTTGGCCATCTGTTTCAGTAAGGATCATCTGCACCCAAGGACAGGTGGGACCCTAAATCTGCATAGCAAAACTAATGTTTCTGCTTTGTCTCTAAAGACAGCTGCCAAGAGACACCTCTGCCATAATCAGTCCTTTAATGAGGAGCAGTGATTACTGAAGGTGCTTTGGGACCCCAGTTAACTTCTGGCCTTTTCTACACCCAAACCTGCACCGTGGCTCATCAACAAGTCTCTTCTCTGCTCTTCACTACTTGACCTCCTCTCTTCTCCACTTGTCCATGCTGACCCCACCCCAGAAACTCTCTCACTCCATCAGCACTGTGCCACCCAAAGTGCTGGGTGCCCACCAGTCCCATGGGCATACTGCAGCCCATCCACCCTTGTGCCCCGGGCTGGGAGTGAGAACAGGGGCTCTGGGCTATGTCTGACCCTTAGCATTTCTTGCTCAGCAGTTCTTCTTTTCAGGGAGAGGTTACTTAGCTCACGTTGCTTTTTAGGGGATCTGTTTGTACTTTACTTGCTTTGAATTTTCCCTGTCAACTTCCTATCAAGGCGCTTCAGCACTGGTGGCCTTTTCCCACAGCCTGTCTGGAAAAGGCACTGGGATTAAGGCAGTGAAAATGTGGCCCTGTTTTTTTCCAGCCTCCTAAGACCACTGTTACTTAGGAGAGACAGAGCAGTTGCCGGCTGCATGCAAATTTAATTGTGAGGCTTTTTAATGGATTTAAATGGGTTTAGCTATTCCAAAGCAGCTTTCATATGCGCCTGTCAGCTGCAGAGTGTTTAGACCTCCATGGAGAACTTGACTTCTCACAGACTAGCTTTGTTGGTTTGTTTATGCAAGGATCTAGGCATTTTGGGTGTTAAAGAAGCTTTAAAACTTTATTGGCTGCAAAGCAAAAAGACCTGGTTGTTGGCCCATGGCAAAGGCAAGAGCTGATCTGTCTGATAAGAATGGTTTGTTCAAAATTAAATCACGCTTCAGGTCCATCACAAAAATTGCTCTCACTGATCATCTCATAAATCCACAGAAAAGTCTGTGCTCCAGGATAAAGACTATGCACAGAAATTAGGTACCTTTTACGTGGAGGCAGAGAACAATTAGATCACAGCCTTCCCCAGGTTATTAAACCAGTTCAGTCCCCTAAAGTTTACAGCAATGACAAGAGCTACAGGGAAAATGCCATTACTGAATTGCAGCCGCTGCCTAAGATGTGCATATGTTACTCAGCCCCTATAAATTGCAGTTTCACACTGGCTGCTCCATTTTCTTCCTAAGATAGCATCTCACTGGATTTACCTGAGAGGATCATGTTATCTGTGTATGACTTTAATAGTTTTTTCATGCCGTGCTTATCTCTCACAGCCACACAGATTCTGGCAGCTATGGTGACCTTTGATAAGTTTATTATTGCTGTGGTAACCCTATAAATTTACATAAAGTTTTACAAACATGAATGTATTGTTCCTGTTCCAAGGAATGACCACATCAGTTTAAAAAGTGCTGTGCCAGAACAGTTGGATCAAGGTTAATGAGGTATTCAAGTATGATTGGAGAGAAGCCACACATGTAAGAACACAGGTAACTTTATTGATCTCAGCCTGGCAGAGCTCAAACTAATGCCACTCTCACCTGGTATCACCAGAAATAAAAGCCAATTCAACACTTGAATGGCAGTTTTGAAAAGCTGAAGCAGCAGAGCATTCGACAGCAAGCATTTTCCACCTCCATTACCCTTCCTGCAATAAAACCTGGCTTTGCATGAAGAAGGCTTCATGAGAAGTTCAAGCAGTGTGGACAGAAACAGCGTTGGCAAGAGAGGCACCTTCCACAGCATTTGCAGCCAAGCAGATTGTTTGAAATTCTTGTGTTGCTTCAGTTCATTGCAAAACCTGAACACTCACCCATCAGTGTACCTGCTCTCCCCACACCACACCTGCTCTCAAAGCAGAAGAGTTTTCTCCACCGCCTACCCAGAGGCTGAGGAAGAGGGAGGAGCTCAATAGAAAACATCTCCAATGTCTCCCAGTTGTACGTGGGAGATGCTGAAACCATACAACTTAGCCTGGGATAGCCCATAGGGGTTGAAGAACTGAATCCATTTTGAACTTTTTTGTCTTTCGAATAATGTTGATGTAAATTGCTGCTTGGAGCCACTCATGCCTGTTTCTTCTTCCTTGTGCTTTCTTCTGGAGCAGAAAAATGAGTGTCCTCATCTGAGACCTTTTCATCTTCTATCCAGAGTTCCAGCATTTGCAGGGTTTTACCCAGATTTCAGAAATGCACAGTTTTTCTATGAATGTTGAACAAACTGTACTGCACAATTACCTACAAATTGCCATCAGATGGATGTTGATTACAGTAAATAAGAACTGAAGAGATTGTACAGAAGCAACTTGAAAGAAACAAAAATGAAGCTCATTTATGTTTTCTCAGCCTGCCTTCAGTAGCTTTGTTGCATATACACTACATTTTCTACCCTGATTGAAATTCAAATTACTTTCTATGTGGGAAGGTCTAGTGAGAACTAAGGATACCCTTCATCTGCAGATTTGGGAATCTTGCATTTAAAATGTGGTATTTAGCCAAAAGGCAGTACATTGTCAAGCCAAGCAGTCTGACCTGAGCAAATGAAGGCAAAATGCTTCACCAAAGAGAAATTGTCACTGCAGGATTTGGGCCAGTGAGACCCTTGTCCCCACCTCATCTGCTCCTTCACAAAAATCTCCGTGTTAGTGCTGCTGGAATGGACGAGGCAGGTACCGCAGCAAGGAAGTGTGAGGGAAAGGCACAGAAAATGAGCATCATTTTCAGCATGTGTAACTCAGCAGGCCTCCTATCTGCATTTAGCTCTTTTACAGCATTGCTCTTCCAGCACCACAGAGCATGACTACAAACTGAGAGCCATTACACGTTTTTTTTTTCTCAGTTGCTTGCTGTGAAATTGCAGTGACATGGTATGAGGGAAGGAAAGGGCTGGTGTCACCAATAAAAGCACCAAGATGCTTCTTCAAAATAGGATGAAAATTTATGCTTCCAAAGGAGAGGAGGCAATAGATAAAAAAGACAATAACTCCCACCACCTGGTCCCACTTTAAAAATTAGGGATATCTGGAGTAAGTGGGTGCCCTTTAACATTCATAGTGCCATACGTGAGAGAAGAGAAAGCACACTAGTGCTTTGCTCTGTGTCATGCTCTTCCAGTTATCACTGGGAGAAATGCAAAGCTCTCTCTGCCTTCCAAAGTGCAGAGATTGTGTTTGAAAAACCACTTGCCACTGAAGAGCCCTCGCACAATGCAAGCTGAAGTCACTCATCTGATGTTAGTATGGTCTCTGAGTGCAGTAACAGATTTTTTGGTTCCATCTTGAATGTTCATTTGTGAACAGATCACTTGACTTTTTCAGGGAAGGGTTGGGACTTGCAATGCCAGGTCGTGCACTTGGCTCACAATAACCCCAGGCAATGCCACAGGCTTGGGGAAGAGTGGCTGGAAAGCTGCCCGGCAAAAAAAGGAGGTGGGGATATTCATTGACAGATGGATGAATATGAGCCAGCAGTGTGCCCAGGTGGCCAAGAAGGCCAATGAAATCCTGGCCTGTATCAGAAATAGTGTGGCCAGCAGGAGAAGGGAAGTGATCCTGCCCCTGTACTCGGCACTGGTGAGGCCACATCTCGAGTACTATGTCCAGTTCTGGGCCGCTCACTGCAAGGACATCAAGGTGCTGGAGCATGTCCAAAGAAAGGAAGTGAAGCTGGTGAAGGGCTTAGAGCAAAAGTCTTATGAGGAGCAGTGGAGGGAACTGGGGTTATTTAACCTGGACAAAAGGAGGCTGAGAAAAGACCTTATTGCTGCGTACAGCTACCCAAAAGGAGGTTGTAGTGAGGTGGGGGTCAATTTCTTTTCCTAAGTAACAATCAATAGGACAAGAGGAAACAGCCTCAAGGTGCACCAGGGGAGGTTTAAGTTGGATATTAGGAAAAATTTCTTCCCCAAAAGGGTTGTAAAGCACTGGAACAGACTGTCCAGGGAAGTGATGGAGTCACCATCCCTGAAGGTATTTAAAAGATGTGTAGATGCAGTGCTTAGAGACATGGTTTTGTGGGGAACTCAGCAGTGAAACAGCACAGATAGAGAGTAATGATGAGAGACTTTATCTGTTTAATTCAATACTTCTCACTTGTAGAGAAAAAGTTGTATTTTTTTTTCCCCTTTCACCCTTTGATTTTAAATGATTGATGCAATAAATTAGCCGTAATTATACTCTGTAGGTTTGCATTCCTCAAGAGCGTCTAATCAGTGATGTAGCCCACTGAACAACCAGCCTGGCCCCCAAGCGCTGTGCAAGATCCTTCTTCTGGGGTGCTCTGCATCCTCATCACAAGGCTTGTGGCATCCGTGCCTTTTCCTTTGGGAAGAGGGCACAGCACAGAGGCTTCCTCTCTAGAGCCCAAATGGGGCTTTCTTTTTGTCAGAGCTGACAGTTATGTCTCTTGATCCCAGCCAGAGGACGGAGCTTTCTGGCTATGGCAGCTCCCCCGGGCCCTGCTCTCTCCCTCCCTCCTCCTCCTCATTCACAGCTGTCTAGAGCCACCTTGGTGATGAGGGGAAATACTGAAAACATGACAAAATGTAAGACTGTAGCAGACATCCTTGAGCAAAAAGGCTGTAGATACATTTTGACAAATGTTAAATCTTTTTACTGGTAACTCCGACTTAAAGTGACAGTTTTAAAACAGCTTTTGGATCTGATTTCAAGGTGGCCTGAGATATGGTTTTTTCCCTTTGGGCCATGATGAAGGCAGGAGCAATCTGGTGCAACATGAACTTCAATCCTGACTTAGACTCCAGAGCATGGTCGCAGTAGAAATGAACCTATTAACAAAGCTGGAGAAGTGTGATACACCCACATAGAGATGTTCCTACCCCTCTTATGAAGATGAGTACAGGATCTTCATGGCTATGAATTAGGGATTTTTTTTTTTTTTTTATGATGACCTTCCTAGATCCTAAGTGCTCTGGGAACCTGCATCTTTTGAGAAGACTTTTATGAACTCTCTTTCAATAGAATCACTCCTTCATAGGTTTAGGGGAGAAGAGAGTGGAAGTCGAATCACCCCATATGGAGGGCTCTACACAATATCCTTTTGCATTTTATATTTGCCAGTTTGGTATTTTTTATTTTGCTATTTTCACACACAGATTTTATCCTGTGATTATGTCCTATAGTAACGAAGACACTTTTATCTTAGTTGCAGCTGTGATTTCTTCCTTGCTACCTTTCCTGCCACTGTCCTCCTCCAATACACCTCGATGTATCCACCATTTGTTTCCAACACATGCTCAGTACATGCTCTTGTGGTGCTTCCACTGTTAACGAGCAAGAGGTTATAGAATCACAGAACTGTCAGGGTTGGAAGGGACCTTAAAGATCATCTAGTTCCAACCCCCTTGCCAATGGCAGGGACACCTCCCACTAGATCAGGTTGCTCAGAGCCCCATTCAGCCTGGCCTTAAAAACTTCCAAGGATGGGGCTTCCAAGGATGGTTATACCATCCAGTATTAACAGCACTTCAAGTGCTGGGCAGCTGCTGGTAGTCCCTGTCACACCTAATGCTAGCGAAAAGGCAAGTGTTGCAGCGAGAGCTTCCTTCATGCCACTGCAGGAGGATGAACTCATGAGTGGCACTAGGAGCTTGTGCAGCCCAACCGAAAGCCCCTGGCCTGTGGTGTGCAGAGGAAGAGGGATAACACAACTGGACAGGCCTGTTCTGGGAGACGTAACCTTGGGGTCATGCTCCAGCACTGTGTTGGCATAGTGCATGGTTAAAAACAGGTAGCAGAAATATCTGTAATAAAAGCAGACTGATTTTGAGCACAAGGAGAAGGAGAAAAGAGAGAGAAAGCTTTGCAAGGAAGGGCAATATAGGAGGAAGGAGTACTCTTTAAGTCATAAACACAACCCATGAGGCCAAGGTGTATGAGCAATGATGATTTCAAACTGGATAGACAAAGCACTGAATCAGTGCTTTCTTGTGCTGCCTCAATGAACCAGCAAGGCATCAGCTGGAGTCCACCAGGATCACAATCCCAGATCTCCTCTGGCCACAGCAGTCACCCTTGTATAAGAAATCTCTTTCCACAGGCTTTGTTTAGGGGATCAGCCATGTAATGCTGATAATGACTTCATCTGAGTGTTCCTTTGGGAATTTCACAGTTTTCCAGACATTAGAAAAAAAGATCTACCTGCTCATGTGAAAGTTCCTAGCATGCTTTAAGAGAGGTAAGTATTTGATGCAAATAAATGGTATATTCAGAACTTAAAGAGTTCTACCCAGTATTTGATTTTGAAATTTACCATAACCATAACTAAGCCCCCCCCCAAATATTCCTGAGCTGTTGTGACTGATGGGAAAGATTTAATATCTCATAATCCCAAGGTCAGAGCACAGAACTGCAGCTTAACTACAAGTCTTTGGAAAGTAGCGTTTGAAATGCTCTCCAATTCTTCAAAAGCTCAATAGGTGATCAGCAAGTTGTTTACTCATCCACAATTATTTATATAAGGATTTCAGAGTACCTAATGCTTTTATTTTAGCATTGCTGTCCCACAGCATTGATCTTAGGCTTTTTCAGTCCAAAGGCATCTTTTTTTTTTTTCCCTATAAAATATAAGGTATGAAGACAGTCTTCATGGTTAAATCCCAAAAGCCCAATGAACACCATGGTTATTGTATGACTGCATCTTTGCAACATAACAGCGTGCAGATGGAGCATCCAGGAAGGAAAGCAAGGCAGCAAAGCCCAGTCTGGGAGGAGACCATGGCAGCAGGTTTCAGTATGGTCAAAGGAACTGATCTCACTGGGGTGTGGGGAGACAAGCCTGCAGTGCTGGCCAATGCCCCCAAACTTCTCAGGAGTCTGAAGGGTCCCAAGAGCAAGCTCAGTTGAATTTTTTTAGGTGGGTAAACAAGTACTTTGCCACCTGAGTGTGGAGCCTTGGCCCTGTAGCACCCCTTGCTTTACATCAAACTCAGCCACGTACACTCTGCTCAGGACAAGGAGAGAGATTCCTCTGCTCCCAGGCTGAGAGAATCCCACCATACTGAACTGCCACAGCCTCATCAGAGCCACCATCAAGGTACTTTTCTTTATAATAGGAGCCACTGAATTAGTAACAGCAGGAATCCTGTCAGAGCAAACTCTTAATTGATATGTTTATGGCACCGTAATGATGGCACTAAGGCAGAAATAATCCGACCAATCCTTGGCTAATTCAGTTATCTGGAGTGCTTTAGAAAACTGGCCTAACTGATCTAAACATGCCATGGGACTCCCACAGGCTAATGAACCATCAGAGGTCAACTAGAAAAACAGCAACTACATCTCTTTTTCCCTCACTCCCACTGTCTAAGAGAGATGCTGGATGTGGCTCTTTGCTCTTATTCTTGGCAGCCACCCTCTACTTTCCCAGAGAGCTGGCATCTCTGCTCTGCCTGCTGGATATATGGGACTCCGGTGGGCCTCATCTCCAGGCTTTGAACCTTACACAACTTTCAGATGTGTAAAAGCTATGTATCTGGGAGAACGGGCAGCATGGGAGGAGGTTTCTAATAATAGGACTGCTCCTAGGAAGTTCTGAGCATTTTCTATGTCTGTGCTGTCACCTGTTCACAGAAAGAGCTGGGAGCACTCCTGGAAAAATGCATTTTCTTTACACGTTCAGGATAGAAACCATGCTAGTGAATGATTACAAAAATCTGACTGCTGCATATTTATGTTACATGATACCTGTAACAACTGAAAAAACCTTCCTTTCCTGAATGTACAGTCTTTATATTACTTGCATCTGCTATTCAACTATACCATTGTGTAAATATTGAGCAAGCCTTGCATAGTTTTTCCAATATGCAAAACAGACCAGGGTAAATAAAATTAAATCCAAAGGCAGTCATTTGCAGTGTTCCTGAAACCTACAGTGTTTGCAGTATTTTCCTTCTGGTGCCCGAAGCAATCATTTGGTCTAACAGAAATAAGCATATTCAAAGGTCTGCCTCTCCTTTCATGTTGTTAAATACAATCTTAAAATATATCAATGAAATTTTTAAAAGCCTGATCGACTTTTACTGCCAATAAGATCTTTTTGTTTTATCAGTCCTCGCATTGGGTCCAAATTCCCATTATTATCACAAAAATAAGCTGAGTTAATGAATGATGGAATAACACATTCTGGTTTATATCTTTGCCTTTAAAGCCAAAAAAGCCCAGCTGTAGTCCAGATAAGTGACTGAAGCAAAATTGAGACAGCATGCTGAAGGTCTGTGTTAATGGACAAATCTCTATGCTTATTTTCATACTCTAGACTGGTAGGATGCAAGCTACTTCAAGTCTAGAAGCTGCAGAGCTGTGACTGAGCAAATGAACCACCAGACCAAATTTATTTACATGGTTTCCAGACTGAACCTGCCTCATGATCAGCCAAGCTGGAGTGTTCAGAGTGGGCTGTAAGCACACACCTCTCTGTGTGTTCTTGTGGATACATTAATCATAAAATAATCTTACTATTTTTTTAAAGTATTTTTTATTTTAAAAGCAAATTTACTATAAATAGATTAATTTACTCAAAAATGTATTACAAATGATATAATTATTTATTAGAAACTAGCTGTGATTGTTGGGTTTTTATAATATAAAATCTTCCTTGATTTCTTCTGTCCCTTCTTTCTCTTCCTTCCTTTCTTCAAACTTTCTTCATTCCCTTCTTTCAAACTTTCCTCCTTCCCTCTTTGCTGCCTGTTTTCTTTCCTTTCTTTCTCACTCTGCTTTTTAATGCCTTTTCTTTTTCCTTCCAGATTTTATTTGGACAACGTGTCTCATTTTTTTATCCATTCCCCTGCCTTACACTGTGGTCAGCTTGCTGGAGCTGTCCAGGGAGGTTGTCTCCTGGAAGGGCAGCCCCATTGTCAAGCCAGAGAAGCTGTAGGTGCCTTTTACAGGGCAGCACCCTCATCTTTGCCACTGAAATACCTGATAGGGTGAGTGATACACCCTCAGTTGCATCCTTCAGGGTAAAAGTAACTCATACATTCAAGTCCGGTTTCATCAGGCCTCAATTTTTTCATCACAGGATTTTCCTTATCTGTTTCTTGAGCCATCTGAATGCCACCAACCACAGCCAGGCTGCTGCACTGCACCCTCTGGTTTGGCAGCCTTGCCTTCCTCTATGTGCAACAAGCTCACACTTTCTTCTAATGAGCTTTCCCACCCCCACCTCTCTTTTATGCTGTTCTCTCAGCATACTTCCCATAGCAACCACAACATCAATAACCATGGATATCATCTCACACGGTGCTGCTGGCTACTACGTCTCCCAGAGTGTTTTTCCTGCAGCTATAAACCAGCAGACAGTTCTCACTGACAAATATGTCTCGTGCCATCGGTAGCTGGCCTATCTCCCCACAGATGGTCCCTCTGTCATTTGGTGCATTCACCGTTGCTGTGCCATTCCTCATTGTAGCAAACCAGCCACACAACTGAGATCCACAAGTGCTGGTGTTTGGCTCAGCAGTTACAGCAGGACTACTTGGCTGGTGAGGGAAGATGTTTGCAGGTCAGCAACATAAGCCTCATCTCCCAGAGGACTGAGGCTGTAAATGAGTTTTTCTCTTTTCTGAGCACGTTGTGCTGATGGCCCTTAGGCTCTCTCAGCTGCAGTGGCATCACTTCTGCTTCATCTCCCACACACTGGCTCTGTTGCTCAAAGTGACACAAATCCTACTGATGGCATCAATTAAGATGAGTGATTTTACACTCTCTCTCTGATTTTGAAATTTCTACCTAATACCAAAAAGTAGTGGAACTTAGTAACAAAAGTGGTTGCACATGCCTGTGAATCCTGTTGACAATCAAATGTTTCACTCCTATTAATAATTTAAAAATCCTTCACGTTCAATAAAAGGCTTTGTTCTGTATTTGAAATAGGTTGAGCTACCTGTAGCCTCTTAGGATGCCACTTGTAACTCCTAAGGAGGTTAAGCAAATTCAGGGAACAAATTCAATTCAGTAGCTGTAACCAATCTATTCCCAACTCCTTTTGTTGAGAAGGCTTTTCCCAATTATCAGCACAATGGTTCCAAAGAGTGTTTCGAAGAGTGGTATTTTAGTGCCAATAGTTCTTAAAAGACTATCGGTGTGAATAATGCAAAATACAGCAACCAGCCACAAACCCTAGGAAAACTAATGATGGAAAATAAAAATGAAGAATCACTGCTGATAGAATTTTTTCAGTCCACTTCAGTTACCAGGTGATGAACAGTGGCCTGACTGCAGCACGTATGTATCTTTCTAGGTGGAGAATAAAAGATACAAAGAGCTTCTTCAGCCCATCAGAATAAAAAAAGAAAGAAAAAAATGTTCCTGGAAGATAAAGTCAGAGGAATTAAATTAGCAATTAGAATCACATTCTTACTAGTAAGAACACTTAGTGGGACAAGTTGCTTACAGAAATGAAGAATTGGCCATTTCTGGATGTTTACCAGAGAAAGTCGGATGCATATGTAGGGAGCAGGGCTGGGACTATTGGTGTGTGTTGACCATGTAAAATGAGCAGAGCTGCAGGGTGGCAGAACCACACTGTAGGGCACGGGAAAGCCGCCCCTCCGCTCTTCGGAGAATATCCTAAAATCTATCTGTTGCCTTTCAGCTAAGACACTTTAGCACAAGCAGTGGTTAAAACCTAAATGATTTGAGATATCTGCAGGTGGGTATGTTGTTGACCTGCAGCTTACTTCAGAGAGACAATTTCCCCTTTCTCAGGAGCTACGCACCCAAAGTCAGGACATGGACATCCTGGTACCTCTGGCAGTAATAAATGCCAGTGCAGAATCACAGCAGTTTTGCCTGAGGGATCCTTCCTGTGTGTCAGTGTGCCAGGACTCAGTGCACTGCCTGTTGCAGGCTTTGTTCTCATCTTTCTCTTGGGCGTGGTCCATTTTCTTTGATTGTCCAGGAGTTTCATTTAATGTATTCCTTGCAGCAGTAAACTTAAAACATGGGCAATGCCTATGGTTCCTTGCTCTTTGCTCCAGCATGTTTTGTTTGCTGGTTTTGACATTTTGCAGCAGGTTTTAAATTTGCTAGAAGGTATTGGGTATTTGGCCTTTCCTAGCCATCCATTACTTGTGTGCAAGCTTCACCCTTTCAGTTCAGTGCTTCTACAAAGCCAGTGCTTGTGCACAGTGACTGCAGCACCAGGTTTTCACTGTTGTTCCAGCCTGTTAGAAAACAATTTCCAAGCTGCCTTTCAGCGCTGCCTCCCAAAAGACAATGATTTGGGTTCTCTGTTTGGTTTAGTTCTAGTTTTATTGTCCCACTTCCAACAGACAGTTACATGGACTGAACAGAAGTGGGAGAACATAACCTGCACCATCTGTGGTCTAATGACACCTTACCTCAGAGCCCAGGTGCCAAATGAGACCTTGCTTCTGCTCAGTTAGCTGCTTCCCAAACCAACTGTGTGACTCTCATTGCTCTCTGTGCCATGTATCTTGGAAGCCAGGAGATGTGCTGCCTCAGTCAGCCTTTGTCTGCAGGGACTTTGAGCCCTCCTTTTGTGAAGTGATGATGACAGAAACTAGAGGAGCCGGAAGCACCTGCATACAGCAAGTTGCATGGCAATCGAAGATGCTCCTCTGTGATCTTAGAGGCCCCTATGTCCTGGCTGACACCACCTGCAGTGTGTCAGGGTGCTTTACCTCACAGCATATACTGGAGAGTAGCCTTAAAGGGTAGGCTACATTATGAGTTCTAGAATGCCTTCAAGTAGGTGAGGAAATCCCCCCACTTCTCAGCCCAGTATTTGGCTTAATAGGTGCTGGGAGGAGAATTGATTTATTACAGGTTCAAATTAAAAAAAAACATGCAAGGCCAGGTAAAATTGCTTAAAAGATTGTTTTAACTAAAATGTTAAATAAAGAAGTTTCTTTAAGTACCACTAGGCAAGATAAGCATCAAATATCATCAAAATGACAAAGAAACGGTAAGAAGGTTTCATTAAATAGCAAATCAAAAAAGGAAACATACCTTTTTCTGCACAGCAGGAAGGAAAAGGAGGCCATCGATAGGGGACTAATACAAGTATTGAATGATTAAATTGCCTCTGGCTTTGCAAATGAGAGATGTAGACAAGTGTACATATGAAATTAAATTTAGAAGGTCAAAAGAGGACTCATGGAGCATGCAAAGAAGTGGCATTGGATCACACTTAAAAGACTAAGAATATTCTCACTGAACAAGCATCTGCAGCTAGAAAAACCTATAGAGAGCCTATGTTTGTTTCTTGGTGTTTTCAGCGTTTCTCAGGGGGAAGAGGGATCATTCCAAGGTGTGAAAGGTGTGAGCAGGTTTTCCTCAAAGGAAGGTTTCAGCTTCAGATTTTCATTTCAAAATACTAACTGATGTCAAACAAACTTTATGGGACTTTTAAGAATTTTGCTAATTTGGGAGTTTCAGTGTTCTCTCTTTCACAGATGGTGATAGGACTGGAGCTGCTTCACAGTTGTGTTAAACTGTCCCCAAAGCATTTTCAGCCCAAACAGAAACAGGAACCCCCTGTAATCACAAGGAAAACTCTGATCTAATCCAGCTACAAGGTTTAGCTGCTTTTTTGGTTGCTTACCTACACACCTGCTGTTATCTCAGATTTTCCAGGATTGCTTATCAATGACCGTTGTGATATTTGGAGACATGAAATGGTTGCATTTGTTCTAAAATGTGTTTTAAATATTAAGATGACATATCCTGTGAACCAAAGATCAAATGTTTGCACTCTTGCAAATGAGGAGACATAAAGTGTGGACTATGTCTGAATATACAAGAAAAGTTTTGTCTGGATAGGTCTATAAGGTCTCTAGGTAGACCTTATAGAGGCCTTCCAGTAGCTGAAGGAGGAAATGTTCATGCGAGCATGTAGTGATAGGATGAGGAGCAATGGTTTTAAACTAGAAAAGGGTAGATTTAGATTGGGTGTTAGGAAGAAGTTCTTTACTACCAGAGTGGTGGAACACTGGACCAGGTTGCCCAGGGAAGTGGTGAAGGTCTCGTCCCTGGAGACATTCAAGGTCAGGTTTGAAGAGGCTCTGAGCGACCTGATCTAGTTGAGAATGTCCCTGAACACTGCAGGGGGGGTTGGACTAGATGATCTTTGGAGGCCCCTTCCAACCCAATTCATTCTATGATTCTGTGACCTGCTTCTGTGTCATTGTGGAAAATGTAACCTTAAACATACATTTTCAGGTAGGTTTGTCCTGATATAGAATAAAGTCTAGTTAATGAAACTACAATGACATATGCCAAAGGCCTTCTACAGTGTCGAGCTTCGCATTTTAAAACAGACTTGAATTCGATTCTTGCATCTGTTACTCTTGCCACATCTCTTGAAAGGCTGATGGAACCTTGAGTCTTTGAAGTTTGCTTTCCACAGTGCTGAAAGAGCAGAGAGCATTGCCACTATCCTTAGCATGTTCAAGGTCAAGCCATAGGGTGAACTCTGGTTCTGTTTCTAGCACTATCAGAAGGAAAAGTGCTGTACCAGGCTTTTTGCGAGGGTGTAACAACTTTTACATTAAAGAAATGGAACCTCTGAAGAGAATATCAATCTCGTATTTGATGCTCACTATTTAGTCTAACTTATGCAGTATTAATATTGTAACTAAGTTTTAGAGATCACTGCAACTAAGATATGAAGCTCAGACAGGAATGAAAATAATTCCTTCCTGAAAACCGGAACAAAAGTCCAGATGGTTCAAAATGGCTTTAGCATGACAGAAAATTGAAAGCAGTTTTCTTTTTGAAGGCCAAGAATAATTTTTCTTTTATGAAACATTATTAACTTCAGCATTCAGGGTTTTTCTTTTTGATAAATTATCTCTCTCTCATATCCTTATTTCTTACCCCTCAAATTGCCTAAATATAAATGCACTCAAGAGGAAATTAGTCTAGACCAAAGCTATTGTAAATGTTTGGAAGATCTTCCATCTTCTCCTTCCTACAATAAGCTGCTGTCTGAGCTTGTGCCCTAGGTTCACCTGCATGAGCTTTGGCAGTAGGATGAAAGGGGAGGCCCATGCAATTTGACCTTGGTCAATATCTCCACTTCATCCCCTGTAGTCAGTATGGGCTCATCTTGCTTGGGAGATTCCGTTAGCCAAACTTCATCTGAAAGAGAAGAAATACTCTTTTTCTTTGTGTTTGGGAGACCATGTATGGTCCAAGGTTATTTTGGTTATTGTTGAATTGAGGAGTAGGTAGTTGCACATGCGCTCAACTGTTGGAGGTTCTCATACAGCAAAATTAACTAATCCATTCTAGTTTTGTTACGCTTTTAATGACAAAGGGTCTAACACAGTTTTCATAGCATATCTTGACACAAGGACCACTAAAACCTTTCCACTGTAAGTGTGCTGTACACTCAACTAGGCCACTGGCAACATGTATCTTTTCTTACTACTTTCTGTAGTCTAACAAAACCAAAAAGTCCCAGAGTTGAAAACAACCAAGACAAAAGGAAGGCGTGTTCATCTGCATGTGGATGAGGTGCCAAGTTTGTAGTGTGGCACTGCTTTTTCTCTGAAATTTCCCACAGCGATGCAGCAAAACAGACACAATGAAGTCTGGCTACCAGACCATGAGTAATTTCTACTTGACTCAATCCTAGGATGGTTTCAAATGAGCAGACTGTACCTTGTTACTTAAAGGACTGGAAAATGGTAAATATGGCATCAATATTTAATAAGGCCCCTGGGGAAATTTGGAGAATTACAGGGAGATAAATCTGCCTTATATACTGAGCAGAATAATGGAAAAATATAAAAAAAAAGATAAATAGGTTATATAGGGAATGAATCAACATAGCTTTTAAAGTAAAATTTGTTGGAGTTATTTGAAGATATCAACAAACATAAAATCAGGGATAGGCTAATCACCAAATCATTTTAATAATGTCCCTCCTCAAAGTGCATTAAAGAAGCTAAGAAATTATGAGTATAAATTTAGTAGAGTAATAGGAAATAGAATAGATGTAGAACTCCATAAATATTTGTAAGTGATCCTGAAGAGAACATGAAGAATTAGGAGACATATTTTTGCTGTTGATACTGAATTATTCACAGTAGTCAAATCTAAGTCCATCAAGAGCTGTAAAAAGATTTTGTGAGAATATCAGTAAATACTGCAATGGCCAAAGAAATTCAATACTGATAAATAAAAAATAATGCAAAGCCAGCCCTAATTACATATTCATAATAATGGTCTCTATATTACCTAGTACTATCCAGGAGAAAGACTTTTCAATCACAGTGAATATTTCTCTGAAAAATTCAGTTTAGTGCGGGGCAGTGATCAAAAATCTAAACTGAACATTAGGAATTACTAAGGGAAGAAATAGAGAATATAAAAGAAATGACAACAGTGTCTTCAATTCTGGTTTCATCAACCCAGAGGACCTAGAGCTAGAGAAGTATAACAATGGCCAACAAGGATAAAAATACAGAATGGTTCCTGTATGAAAAGAACACACAGTCCCAAATAAAAAAGAAATAGCAAGTAGCTTATTTGTGTTAGTAAAGATCTGCAAACTGAACCAAGGGGCAAGGAATGAAGGAGGAAATCCTCTGTGCCAATAGTGGGGGAAAAAACTGCTGAAACATGAAAACCCCCTCAGGCTATAAAAGAGAGATCTGCACAACTTATCACCTCCAATGGTCTGTCCTGAATTTACCAAGTCTATGATTATGTTTGGTTTTTGTAGTCTGATTGCAGCTTGGTAACAATGTTTTTCCTGTTTATATGATCAAATGTACAGTATAGCAACTTTCCAAAGCCCAGGCAGTAAGGGTAACAAAGCTCACAGTTTTTACAGACTAGCTGAATTAAAAGCTTTTTAAAAATCGTATTTTAAAAGACAGAAATAGTTTTACAGCTGGGACTTTCCTGAAGTGAGTATGGTTTCCATATCAATCCACAGTGGATTTCCCCTCCAAGTATTCACCTATTTGTCCCTCTGAGCCACGTAAAGATTTTCCACTAAGAAGATCCTTCTGCAATACGTTCCACAGCTCAATTATCTGCTGCTTGACAAACCCCATCTTCTGTTTCTTCTGTGTCCTGACAGCTTCCTCTGACGCCCCTTACTGCAACACAGTATATTGAAAGGATCCAGGCTGTCAAAGCACCAAATAATAATATGCACCCAGACTGTTGCTATGTATTCAAGAAGGACCATAATTTTAAAGAACATAAATAGGAAAGCGTAAAAGAAAAGGAATATGAATAATACTTTCTGTCCAGTTAGGAGGTTTGATGCAGTACGAAGAACCAGACTCTTCTGCTAGCCATGGCAATGCTATTCCACCCACAAAACAAGTGGAAAAACAAAAGTGCAATTTCAATTGTTATCATTATTCAGTATTTTGACCTAATGCACAGTAAGAACATTTTCTTTCAAAATGTGGCTTTATTTTCCACAGCCACAAATCTATCATACATTAGCTATTTTGCTAATGTTTTGCATTTGACCCTCGGGTCTAGCCGAAATCCATTTGCCCTGGGAGAGTGTAATTTACCCAAATTGCTTACCTGTGAGAAGGAGATCTTGCTAATGGCACTACACCCATGCCAGGCAGAACCACACGACTGCTCCTTGTCTGGTGGCCTACCAGGTGGCGAGGATTTGCAGTGTCCTGTTTGAAAAGTAACTGTCCATCAGCTTGTTGCTGGGATTATCCTCCTTACCATAACTGCCAAAGGTTTCTGATTCATCATGGCAATAAAAAAAAGGACAGCTCTGAAGCTCAGTATTTAAGTGTTTTGTGCAAGGCTTCCTCCAGGGTGCTAAGAACTGTGATTCAGTTATGTATTTTGCAATTCCCTGTGCACGGGATGGGTACAGATTCAGAGCTAGTAGTAGCAGGGCATATGAGCAACCCAAGCCACTCAAGCCACTCAGCATTTTGCAGCCCACCTCTCCTTCTGTGAGAGCTGGGATTATTAAATACTTGATTATTGTTAAATAGGACAGAGTTTTTCTCTAGCTCATTAATTCACTTATGACTTAACTGTCTTTTACTATGATCTTTTTATGTCTCTTCTTTGCTCTTTGGAAATCATTTTCCTTTTTGGTAATCAGGCTGGTAATCAAAGCCTCCAGTTCCAGACACAAGCTCCCACTCACAAAAATCCCTGAAGGGCTGATTGCTGAAAATTGGGAGGATCTGCCAGGGAGAGAAACATCCAGTGGCCCCTGTTCAAGCAGCCACTGCTGGCTGCTCTTAAAAGCCAGTAACATGGATCTTTAACTCAGTTTTTACATTCACTGGAGTCAAGTAGGTGAGGAAAATGTCTGGTTTGATATAATATGTCTATTCATGTAATGTACAGTTTGATATATGTATTACCTGTTAAGACAGGGGATAGATTTTCTATTCTCTTTTGGCTCTGAAATGCTGCAGGGTAACAGTCAAGAACATACAAAAAAAAAAAAGTTTAGTTTCTCTGTTTTGTCCATCATAAAAATAGGGCTGAATAGTTGCATAATTTTATGCATAACGATTTTTGAGCCCATAAAAAACTTTGCCATTATTTAACTCTGTTTACCCCAGAGGCTCAGAACAAGAGTTTTAAAAGTATTCACTGTTGGCCTAAATCTACTTTCATTGCTGTTACTGTAAATGTCCCATCCTGGGTATGTTTTTCCTTTAGACTGTTAGGTGAATTTACCTCAGTTGGGTATCAATGGCATTTTCAGTTTTCAAACACATTGTAAGTAGTCTGATTAGACATAGGGCTACTTTATGCATCATGTGAGCACCTCAGTCTATAAACAACTGCCTAATAAATATTTACCGGTTCACATTTGGGATTCTACTTCCACATCTGTTCTCCCAATCCAGACATCTGGGTGATGATAGATCCTCCAGAAGGTTACTTTGATTTGAAATAGGTTTTTTTTCTAGCTTTGGTGTCTCCTAGACCAGGTTTGCTTAGCTTCTAGGTGTGCTGCCAATCTGAGCTTGTTTTTCTCTCCAGTAAAGCACCTTATGGTGCTTATCCGTATGGGCAGAACCCTTCCTGTCATATAGATAACATGAGACATGGGCTTGTGCAGCTGCTGTAAAAAGTGGAGAGAATACAAATGACTGATTATGTGAGCCCAGGCCTATGCATGACCTTGCAGAAGTCTCAACCATAACCACGAGGTGAGAGTTTGGCCTGTGCTTTGTGCATAACCTGTGTGCACTCGTACAATTTATTAGAAGTTTGGACAGCAGCTAACCCATTGGTAAGCTTTTCTCTCTCTGGTTTAAGAGATGGTTTCTTTTGAAAGCTTTTTAATTTATTTGTACGATTTCCAGGGTAAGTGTTGGTAGGATACCAAGTTTTTTTAATACTGCGGGAGTGTAACTCAGATGATGCAACACATTCACATCAGACTGCGAGGTCTCATGTTGGGCTCATGTTTATTTTTAAACTGGTCTTATACAAACCTACAAATTTAAATAATATGGATAGTGAAGGATGAATTACACAAAACAGTTGAACATGAGCATTTCCATGTGACACAGCCCTCATCAGAGGAGCACTGCAATGTGACTCCCAGGCAAACAAGAGAAAGAAGACTACGTGCTATATGGCAGTTTTATCTGTGTGCTCAGCGTCCATCTTCCTGGGTTTCCATTTGATTTTGGCCATATGCCTCCTGTCCTTCTGTGACTAACCCTCTGGGGTCAGCCATGACTAAAGGAATCTTCTCTTGGGATTTCTTTGGAGTGAGAAAAGGAGTCAGGATAAGAAAACGCCAAACATTTTGGTGGAGTCAAGTGCCATGGGATTTCTTTCAAGAATAATCATTAACAACTGTTAGCTAACAATTTTCTGAAACCTCCTTTTTCTAATTCTTGCAAGGACCAGTTTGAGTCTGGACTATTAATAGTAACATTAATCCACTCATGCATAAATTAATGTAGTATTTGGACGGAAGTGTCTGCTGGTACAGGGAACAACTCACATGACAACTACGGACACGGTTGGATTTCTGGTTGAGTTGTGGCTAGGGGGGGTGTTGTGGTGCAGGAAGGGCCAGCTGAGGCCAGCTGAAGGGTGCTATGACCCACATGTTGGCACTGCCCCTGTCTACCTGGGGTCCTGGCCAAGCACGTGCTGAGACATGGCTGGCCTTCCTCAGCACTCGTACTTGTCCCAGCTACTTGCAGATGTCCAGCCTGGACTTGGCTTTCCTGCCTGATACAGGTCACCTACCACCTACCTCTTTCCTTCCTGTGAGCCTTTGGCTCACAGCAAAGCTCGGCCAGCCACTGTAATAAGTCTCCCTCCAGGTGGGCTATAGTTGCCCACCTACCCTGGAGCTGAGGTCCTGCTCTGGTGAGGTCCCTCTGCACCACTCTGATTCAAGCTGCTGAGAAAGACATGAGAGGCTGTGGCAGGAGGTCAGCAATGAAGAAGTACTGTGCTGGGAACCAGTGCGTTGGTGCACTGGAGAGGGTGGCAGAGAGCAGCTTAGCAATGGGAAAGGCTCCTGTCCAGGGGACTGTGGAGGTCAACCCCTCTCTTCCTGCCTGATGCCTGCCTGGCCAACAGAGAGACTTTGGGATGGGAAGCATGCTAATGCTTAGCTTAGTAGTTTGTCAAATTTCAGTTTTTAATCTGTGTTAGGTAATAAATGATCACTTTATGCTTTTCAGTTGTGCATGTCCTGTTTGCAGCATCAATTTGTGTCTGGTTAAAGGTGACCAAGCAAACTGACTGGAAAAAGAGGGCATAACATGGTTTGAACTAGGACTCACTTTTGTTCACTTTCACCTTCCCAGCCCAGTTTTTCTTGCAGTGGTGGGATGGGTTGTTCACCCAGCTTGGTAGAGCACATTGCTCTTCTCCACAAAGACAGGAGACTCCCCATACATGGTCTTTTAGTCTCTCTTCGTGACCCTGGGGAATTCATTGCCTACAGAGAAGATCCTCCTTCCCTTTGATCCCATGGCCTCCAGACTTAGACTTTCTAGTGTAAATTATTAATGTATATTAATTATTAATTTGCATTGATTGTCCAGAAATGCTACACTAGTAAAAAAACTAGAAGCTTAATGAGTAATTATGAAGGAGCATCTCCACAGTTACCACAGATTAACGTGGTCTTCCAGTAGTCTGAAGTTACAGGAGAAGAAGACGACAAAATGAAGCAAATTGATCTGTGGCTCCTCAGTACATCTCTTTTGTGTGACTCACTAAATCCAGCAATGTCCAGCAACATGTGCTTAGTCTGTGTTATTCTGAAAGTAGTAAACCCTTATATACTGAAAATGCAAAAAGTGTCTAGTGTATAACTAAGTTTATTTCCAATCTCTCAAAAAAGTGTGTAACTTCATTTCCTTTTTATATACTTCTTCTAAGGTACAAATTAAGTGGATGCCCTCTTTATTTCAGTGCCTTTCCTGTATTTCTAGAAAAATTATTACTATGTATTATAGAATACATATGTAACAAAAATGGCAGGTAATTTACGATAAATTTGATCTTGATGAGCAATGGATCTATTTCTTTATGTCTCTTACATCTACTAGTAAAAGTAGTTTCATTTATGTTCTTCTTTGATAAACATATGTTTTATTGTTAAAGTGTAATGGAGCTATACATATTAAAGACCTGCCCTGCACTCGAAGTTTGCTGGGAAGGGTGAAGTTATGAATATCTGGATTTACTATAACTGGCTTCTTTCTTTTTGCACCTTCACTTTTGAAGAATTTTCCTTACCTTTTTAGTACCTCTTACTCATGTAGGATGTTGGTTTAGTAATTTCCCACATATTCCCTTTGTTAACAACCCTTCTACAAACAAGAGTGTCCACCCCAGCCCAACGATACAGCTCATTTTAGTGCATAATGGCAACGCAGCTTTTAATTTATTTGGTTATCATATTTTCTTGATTCTGCCTGCCTGGCTTTGCAGTGGGTCCTTTTTTGGTAATTAACCTCAATAAGTTTGCTGACGTTAACTATACAAAGTATAGACATTTCATTTCCTCTTACCCATGATTTGCATCCCCATTTCCTGGACTTTACAAGCATAAGGTAATGCAGCTAGCAGCTCGATGCTGCGGTCATTGCATTCAGCCACCAGTCATCCAGTTGTTTCTGCGGGAGGGAGGTTTGTTTCCCACTGCTCTGCTGGCTGGCAGCACACATACCCCAGGAGTTAAGATTATTTGCAATTAATTTCTGTAGCTTTCTGGGCACTTTTTTTTTGAAGGATTTGACTACTTAGACCGCTGTGATTAGTAGACACTGAAGTTTAGTGGACCTACATAATAATAAAATGTTATTAGTAGTAGGAGCTTCTCATGCATGCTTTGCTTCTTTGCTTCTTCCTGCTCCTCCAGGGATCATCTCCCTCAGCTTTGCTTTGACTTAGCCTCTGTCCTAAAGTATTTCTTGTAGCCCTTCACTTCAGCACTCTGCCAGAGCAGTTATTTCACAGCCACACGCTCCTTCAGCCTTCCCTCTCAAATGTATTTGATCGGAAAATGTGACTGGGAAATGGGACGTTTGCCTGTACAGTACAGCTGAGTGACAAACACAGGTGCACAACATTTGACTAACCAGATGCAGAGAATGCTATCGTTTTGCTCCATTTTATCCTTTATTTCTCTAAACATTTGGACGTATTACACCTTTTTTATGCTGGCAGCTATGTTTGAATTTTATCAGGAGCTGCTGGCGTTTCTTCTTGGCTTTGCTTTTCTGTTACATTTCAGTTGTCTGAGTTATGACTGAAGTTAAGTCATATCAGCATGTTTCCTTCTTCTTCTCTTCTGACTGTTTCAGTGCCTGAAGTTCTCTGAATGGTTGGGGAGAAAAAAGGAAAAAAAAAAAAAAAAAAGAAAGGATTCTGGAAATGCAATGCTTTCTCTGATTTTTAATTCAAATTATAACTTTGCTAAAAAACCCCACCAGACTGTCTAGAGTTAATCGTGACCTAAAAACATATCTGCCTTTCTTATTTGAAAGAAAAACTCCTTTTACTTCAAATAAGCTTCTGCTGAAATCCTCATGTGTTGTTTCTTAATCAATTCCTTTTAACTACTTTAATTCTGCTTTTTTTGATAGGTTTAATACTTAATCACCAGGAGCAAAAGGGAGTTTTCTTTTCCAGCAATGAGGGAGAACCCTTTGCAAGGAAGAGTTCCATGTCCCATTGTCTCTCTGCTAATGCATTTTGCATCCAGGAGTCACTAAACAAAGCACATAAACAGCAGTGGGAGCAGAGACCAGAACCCAGAAGCCAAACTCCAGCCTCCTGCTCCAGAAGTATTTGCTTATCAATGCCAGGGTGCCCTTTTTGCTATGCCAGGAATGGCAAGCGTATCACTTTTTGTTTTCCTATGTACTGTTCTAATTATTGCTCTGCTATGAGTGCATCTTATTTCTCAGCCCAGCCGTCTCTCGGGACTGATTTTCATTCAGTACAAATGTTCTCATTATAAAGACTTAACATGAGGAGAATATAAATGAGAAGATGAGCGCACACTAGGAACTTGCTTATACAGAAACTGTATTGATCAAAGGAATGGCAGAGTAAAACACATGTCAGCATTAATGCACTCCAATTTCCAGGGTTCAGTTTCCTTTACCATAAGAATGGTGTGTCCCCTTGCTTTTGAAAACAGGCTAACATAATGGTTTTGTTTAACTGAAGTAAAAAGTGCAAAGCCTTTCTTTAGAACATTATGGTACAGCACTAATGAGATCTTTGAAAGCAAATGCACCTTCATTGGTTTCGGAGATTACCCCTTATCACTATGTGAAAACTTACGGAAGAATCAAAATTTCCAAAAGTTTTCACAAAATAAATTACTACATGACCATGACTTAGAACAATTTTTGTAAAACTAAAATAGCACTTACTTTATCCAACTGCCCATCAATCATGCAGCTAACCTGCTCACCATCTTGGTTCTGGGAGGGTGCATCCCTCAGGAACTGCTTTTGTCCGTTGGTTTTGGGCCATCTCTGTTGCCTGAGCATCAGACGGTAATGATCTCTAGATGAAGACTTCAGCAAATAGCGATGTAGGCCCTTCCTCTGACCTCCAGCAGCTCGAGTGAGCTGTCTGCAAAGACATCAACCTCTTTGGTATTTCAGTGACAATTTCCTCCCTCCTCCAAAGGGATGGAAGCAGCTGAGAGCTACAGTACCGATCCAGTCCCTCATTTTCTCAGGCCAAGACAATATGCTGTTACCAGCTGAAGAGAGGCAGCGGTCATTCACAGATAAAAGACTGCTTTGACAAAGATTGCATAAAACAAGGTCCCAGTCTAGAAGCAGAGTGAAGCAACACTCACGAGTCCGACTGTCAGGCTCCACCTAAGACAACCGGTTTCTCTCTTGGCTTTCACGGGGCTGTGCCTGATTCTGCCAGTAGTATTTCATCTGCTATGAAAAAGTTTCAGTTTACATTTCATGAGCATATTCTCAGGCATAACTGAATTTAAAAAGTAAAAGCATGGTTTCACTAAACTTCAACTTACAAGCTCTACTGAGCGCAGTGGCTTGGCTCTTCTCTTCTTCCTGCATGCTGTCTACCTAAATGTGTAGGATAGCTCTCAAGACTTTTATAAAATCAGAATTCTAACAAGAATATATGAGTCATGTCTAGACTGACATACAAATGAAACTGTATCATTCTTGTCATCAGAATGAAGCATGGCTGGCACTCTCTGATCCATGACACACTCCCATGGCTCATTGGGCACCCATTTTAGCCTTTAGGCTAAAATAGAACACACAAGTGTGCACAGCTATAAGCAGAAACTTCTAGAAGTATGCAACATGAAACCTCTGGAATTCTAACTTCCAGATTGTATAACTTTGCCATGAAATACTATTTTACCACTCAAAACATCCCACTTACTTCCAGTAGGACCATTAGTAGACACAGGGCATTTTCCAGTGTCAGTCCCAATATCTGTATACCCAGAAACTGTGTCTGAATCCGATCTTAAGCATCAATCCTTTTTAGATTTTTATCACCTCCAGGCAACACAGAAACACTATTTAGTTTCCTTTTCACAATGATGTTGATTTATATTCATCCTCTGCATTGCTATCTAGCTACCAGACTGAGCATCCTTATGCCATCCTCAGCCATGCCTGGAGACACGGGTTTCTACAACAGTCTCTCTTCATACATCAGAGAATTAGTATCTGTGTGTGAGGACTTACATGAATTTACTGATCTCTCTGGTCAAAGACGTCTGAGGAACAGCTCAACGGTGTAATTTACGGCAAGGGCCACTCAGGTGTCAAAAGTATGGCTTTTGCAACTTTCCTGCTCTGGACAAAGTGTAGATGTCAGGAACAGCTTCCCAGTAGGTCACGGCAGTGCAAAGACTTCCCGTTGTATTAGCCCTGGAAGCTGAGTTACTGCTTCTAAAGCCGTCACAGACACCTCTACAAGCCACTGTGTAGAAATGCTCTTAAGTATGAGCATGAGCAGGCTAGAACGCGGAACTTAAAACATGGACAAAACTTGCACCATCTGTTTTGAAATGCCAGCACTTTTCCTAGAATTACCGGTGCACTGCTACCTCAACATGTTCCCCAGAAGAAGTCCTTAGATAAAATCCAGAATTGTTGTCTGAAAATTATTTCATAGTATGAGGAAGGCAACATGTTTGTTCTGTTGTGTGCAGCTCAGAGCTTTACACCTGTGTTAGGTTCTGTCTCTATGTATCCGCATTCTTCAGTGCTCATCTTACAGCTCCATACAACAGATTTAGTCTTTAATTTGGCAGCCAGGCTGCACTGCCAGTGGAAAAAAAAAAAAGAATTAAAAAAAATATAAAGTAAGGATTGTCATAAGAGAATGAATCCAGATGTAGGCTCTTTTTTTTTTTTTTTTTTTTTTACTCTATTTTATTTTCAGTTTTGAGTAAATTAAGAGTGGCATCTTGGCAAAACCAGAAATAAAGGCTATAGTTGGCATATTTAAAGAACCAGAATGATTTAGAAACAAAAGCCCTGTTGACTTCCATAGGTCAAAACATCTGAAAATGAAAGATGGGTTTTAATTGCTTAAACATAGGTATCCAGTGTCTTCTTAGAGGCTCTCGGTCATCCTCTAGTCCATGGTTCCTGATCCAGAAGAAAAACACGTCTCCTGCAGCATTTGTACCATATTTGCCAGACCCGTGCCACGTCCACACTAGAGCATCTGAAATGATACCAGCTGCCTATGTTGACGCAACTAACTCCCCTATACGTTACTTTTTCAGAGCTGATGTTCTCGATACCATCTGTAAGAACTGTGAGAGAGCAGTGTCTCTAATAACCAGGTCACTGATCTAAGTGTCTGGACATAAATTCAATGATTAATTTCTGCAGTTTTACCTGAAACTTGAGAACAATGACTGCTATAAAGTGAACGACATAAAAAGGCTCTTAATCATGGTAATGACTTGTATGGAGGAAAAGGAGATGACAACCTGGGATTGAGATAGGAATACAATTGATTGTATCCTGTTTTCATAGCTGATTGGTTTAGTGTTTAAATTTAAATTTAAACACCAATTTAAACTGGGACTTAAATTGCTTTGTACCATATGAATAGGTACTTCTGAATGCACCAGTACTCGGTAATGTTTGGTATGACAAAGAAACTTCTCTCTTCAGCCTATGGAATAAGGGAACAAGCTGGGTTCAGAGAATCACTGTGCAGGGATGTATAGAGCCACCTGTGAAAATCTGGGGGGTTTTTAATCTCCAACACTGACTGCAGATTTAGATTATTTATTATTATTCTATAGCAAATTTGAGACCACCTATTAAACACAATTTTTGATGTTGAAGAGTGGAAATGGACCTCTAGGAAGGCACTTCCTTCTACACCCCCACAGCCCAGACTATTAATTAATCCCTAGAGTCTCAGTTTTCCCATTTAAAACAGTAATGACTTAGGACTAGCTTATCTGCCTGAATTCCACATGACTTCAGCACCCAAGCTCTAAATAAGTATCTTGGCACAATACCTGTAGACAACCAAATGGTGTGATTCATACAAGCACTGTTTCTGTCAGTCCCATTACCTGCAAGCACTTCATTTTATTAAAGTTCATTTGGAGACAGGTGAAAACATACATAGAGTACAAAGGAAAAAATACTTTATTGTGAACATGGCATGTTTCAGAATATACTGTTATGTATCAAATGAGAACAGCAACAGAAAAAAAAAAGCTCTGACTCATGAGATAAATGACCAGTGCTTGAGACTAACGATGAATATGCACACAGCTGTCCTAACAGCACAGTTCTGGTATCAGTCACAACGTTATTATACAGCTTTTATGATCAGAGGCAATTTAAACAATGTTTATAAAAAATCCAAATAATTGGACCTACTCCTGCATTGTTGTACATCCAAAGCTTGAGTGAACCTTATAGGTGTGCGGAGAGAACAAAAGCAAACTGACATCCCACCTCAGGCAGCAGAAGGTAGAGATGGACAAAACATCAAAAAAAAAAGACAAACCCACTGTTCTACAAAAGTAAAAAGGCAAATATTATCCCAAGGATTATTATTTTAATGAGAAATCTTAATTGCAGCATTCTGACTCCATTAAAGGCAATGAGAGTCTGCCCTTTGAGATCAGTGGAGCCTGAATTTCCCTCTGAAATTTAAAACATTCTTGCGTTAGTGTAAACATCAGCAGAAACATCATGTCAGCATCTACACAAGTATTCAAGTGGTGTTTAAAAAAACCAACAAAACAAATCAGAGTGCTAACCCAAAATGCCAGTACATATCCAAAAGGCAGATAATTAAAAGATGTTTTGTCAAATATACATTTTAAAGTATTTAAAAGCATCCATTTTTTAATATTTGTGTATCACAGCTCAGGAAGGGATCTATGAGAAATATCTGAATTATCTGCAGTGATAAAAGAAGGGCACAGTGTTTGCTCATATTTATTAGAAATCAGTATTTTTCCACTTTGGAGTCATGATATATACCTGCACAGTCAAGTGTGTTTCAAAGCAGTGCTGAGGAGTGGTTGTACTTCATCGTTATGAAATATAATCCTTCCGTGCAAGTATTCCAGAATGATTCCTCATGAGCCATTTACACCCCTAAATATTTTCAGTAAAAAACAAAACATTAAGAAAAATTCCTTGAGGAAATATTTTTTGTCTTTAAACAACTCGATGAGATTTTACATCATGGCAATTTACAATCATGCACTTGGAGACCCAGAGTCAATACAACTTTTCCATTTACTGTTAGAGTTGTGCCTGTCTTCAAACAGTTCTTTGCTAATTTTCGTGCGGATCTCAGCACTGGATAACAGCTCCTTTATCTGATTCAGTCTGGAAAACAGGGCTTGCGTTTCTCTGTGCAAAGCTTCCTTTACTAAGTCTGCTTCATGGCTCTTTCCTAGAGGAAAAGAACAATATAACACATTTTGTAACAACTAATGGCAGTTAGAATCACTACCTATGGAGATAAAGAGATCGTATCTGGTTTCGACAATATTAAGTGCTCAGCCTTTTGCTCATATCTATTTTTTATAAAAAAAGGTACTTTGTCAAAAAAATAGAATTTACCTCAACAAATGCTACCAAAAGGTAAAGAACAGTACAGCATCACATTTAAGAGAAACTCCTGTCAAATTACATACTGTGTAACAGTATCTGCGATGAATAGCTGTAGTGGCAATTTTTAGCTTGGGATTGACCGCTGTTGACTAGGAAACAGCACGTGCTCTCACGCGGAGCAAGCAGCCCTGCGGCAGTGCCAAACCTCGGGCGGAGGGCATCGCTTCCACTTATGGCAAGGCCTCTTCCACAGCCATTCGTGACGATCCAAAAGGCAAATGCAAAAGGTTCAGTTTCTCCTCAAAAAGCAAGGAAGGGATTCTTGGTATCAAGAGCAAGTGAAGACTGGAGCCGTCTGCTTCACCATTCTTGTCTTTTTCCCACTGTCCATCCCTCCCAGCATTCGACAGATTTTTGGCAGTGCAAGCACTTGTTAAACTGGTAGACAGCGTCCTTTGATTCAGAGCAAACTTTTGATAAGAGACTCACAGAGCAGAGTGCCTGTCACCCAGCACCACTCAGCAAATTTCAGCAGGGAGCTAGGACATGTTTTTGTGATTACTCTTGGTGGGATATGTGCTCCCAGGCTTTTTGCACAGTGGTCACTTGCTGTTATCATTGCCGCTCTCATTCTTACTGCTGCTTGCTGCTTCTTCAGTTTTCACGGGGCTTCCATCAGTCTGTCTGGTTTTGTTTTGTGTTTCTTCTAAATATTGCTGTACAGCCTTCAGCACCGCATTCTCCACCAGCCTTTTGCTGAGGCTCACCAGCTCTGCATCATCTGGCTCTGCTGCATGTTTTTCACCTATGTGTCACAACAGATAAGAGAAGGAGTTCATTGCCAAGGGAAGACCGCAACCATATCAGGAGCCTCTGTCTGAGCTAGATTTTAAGTTATTAGCTGCCTCTCCCCTACTGGAAAAGGAAATTTCCCCCTCCTCAAGCTCTGAACCGGAAGTGTTTCGTGATATATAAAGCATACCAGATCAAAAATACTTCACTGCTCATCTTTATTGTAGCACTCCAGTAAAAGTCACTGGCTAATAGTATGAGCACCCACTCAGCTTCGAAGAGTAAGCATGCAAATTTAATTTCTTCTGGCCAACAATCACCTGTGCTACCAGGCAATGAGGAAGAACATGGCACATGATGAATTTACATTTTAGCAACATTCATAAATTTAGCTGCCCCTGTTTTCTGATTTTTCTTAACAAAACTAAAATCTTCTACTTATTTATTCATTGCTTCTAATTCAAGAATGTCTCATGGGAAAAATGACTAAAATAGTCTAAGTGCAAGTTAGATTTTTTTTTTTTTCCTAAACAAAGCATAAAACTTGGAAAAAAACATATGTTCACTCCCTCTATCTCTTCTATCTTCTAAGTTAAAGCTCTCAGATTGAAGGAATGCAAGTTCTAGCAGTCTATTCTTAGATATCTGCTGATAAAAACAAGAAGCTGGCATTTCCCTGCTTTGTTAAGAGTTCACACAAATAAACATATACAATGACATAACTATATAGAGTGAGGATTCTCATACAACAGTACATATATTTTGAAACTGTACTTTTCCATGAATCATTTCCCTAATAAACTATATGGCCTACTACAGCATCCTTTTATGAAGAATGCAATCCAGGAAAAGCAGATTCTATTGTCCGATTTGCACCGCTCACGCAATTTTCCACTTTGCAATTTCTTGCACTTGGTAAATAACTGTTTCCCTCCGTCTATATTTAAAGGCCATACTTTTAATGTCCTTTTCTGGAGTTAGCATTCTGCAACTAGTAATAGAAGCTGCTTAGTCACACACATCTGGTGAAAGAGATACTATTGTATGCTCTCAAGCACAAAGCTCTGTATTGTTCAATTAGCTAAATTTGCTGCTTTTCATATGTATGTAAATTTATTCAAGTTTGCTAGCACTTTTAGATTATAGTTCTACAAGACTTTTATTAGTCTTCTTAGTGGACTGCACAACACAGGAGTGACTTCACTGATAAAGACATAATTCAGATGGAGATTTGAAGGGGAAAGGGAAAGGTAAGCAAAGCTTTTCCTTTTCAGAGGCAGTGCCTTTATTATCTGTTAATATGAGCATCCTGCTCTGCAACAGTGAGACAGACCAAACTCTTCCAGTTCTGGGCCTCTGCAGCACTGTTATTGTGGGGAAGGAAGAAGTGCACCCTTCAGCTAAAGAGTCATCAAACTAGACCTGGGTAAAATATTTCGGTATCTTTTGCAAACAAATTCAAAACATTTTTTAAAAGGCAGATATAAGAATAGTTTTGGTTAAAACAGAATGATCTGCCCACACAACTCTGAACAAAATCAATGGAAAATATGGTGCTCAGCCACTCTGACACTTGACCCTATATAGTACTTAATATGCAGAATGACTCATCAGTCACAGAGGCCTCCAGATACCACAAAAAAAAAGTAGTATTTACTCAGAATATCATTTTACTTGTAGTACATTATGTATCTTTACAGTCGAAAAGAGGACAGAGCTCTTCTCTTACAGATATTTTCTGCAAAACAGTTCCTGTTTACATATATATGTATAAAATACATATATCTACTACTGCCTTGAAAACTTCAAATTCCCTAGATAGCTCACTGTGCAAGTAATTTCTCAAGCTTGAAAAAAGTCACTACTTAGAGTAAGCCTTGTACAGTTTAAACAGCTACAGAATAGTGCTTGGGGATTCTTTTGTTACTTGTTCGTTTTTAGCATTTTGAGACATTTCATGAGTCTGGAGTTGAGTCTACAGTACCTCCTATGTAAGCTTTGCATTCCCACTGGGAAGACATACAGGGGATGTGACTGACATGTGAATGCACGCACATCCCTGGATGAAGGGTGCCCTTGGATTTATCTGTCTGGCCACCTCGGTGGACTGGCACGTGGTGCTCTATGATTCACTCTTGCCCTGTTTGTATTCTCAGACTCCCTAAATAGCAGCTGTGTGTCTCTGCAATGCTGAGGTAGCTGTATACTATTGTTTCATTCCTGTTCAGGACTGTTGACAAAAAGAAATGGGTCATGTAGTAATAACAGGTATTGATCGTCTATATTTGAGTAAACACACATATATGTCCCATTTATCTCTCTCCATGCTGTATCTGTTGCTTAGATGTATAAAATTCCTCTGCAGCAGGTAAATGCTACTTTGTGTAGACTGTCTTACATGATTGGAATTATCAGAATATCAGTAAAAAGCCATCATAGGTACAAATGTTTTAGATTTAAAAGGGAGGTTGAAAAATTCAGTATTGCTTTGTTTGTAAACTCTATTCTGTAAAGGGAACAGATATACGACATGTGCTGTATTTGCATCTATGCTGTGCCTCTCAGTTTGGACTGTGCCACTACTTTATTTCTGTGCCTCTGAATAAAAAAATTCCACTGCCTTCTCCCACATATGGCTTAAAATAAAAACGGGAAAAAAAAACCAAAAAACAAACCACAAATCAACTTTCATTTAGTTTAACCCAGAATTCTCTTCTATAATTTTCTAAAGATGAAAACAAATTCATATTCTGTGGATGTATCTCAATGCATCCATGCGAAGCGGTGCTTTTTCTTACCAACGCTGAAGCATACCTATTGTCCTGAGATGATTACTGTTTTTTACAAAAGGGAACGACCTACTAAATACAGAATTACTCAAAAGTGGCTTTATGATCCTAGCTTGCTGCCAGCAGTTACCGACATGAACCAGATCCCTGCAACCAAATCCAACCTTGGATTCAAATTCACTGCCCTAACTCTCTACTGGACTAGGTTTACTATTCAAGTCTACACCCCTTTACACTTTACAAAACTGTGATCTGGATTTTGAATACTGCATTGGAACCCATCAGATTTTGTGGTCCTGGAACAGCATTTTCACATAGTCATGATATAACCTGTCTTACAGGCCATGTGGATATTTCAGATTTGGAGAGATGCAGGACAGTTACTTGGATGCGTCTCCTGTTTATACTACCAGTCCGTCTTTTGTGAGAGATTTAATTGAAGGAACCAACAGCGGATCTCTTTTACAGAAAAAAAACCAAAACAGATTTACAAACATTTACCAGCTACACTCCAAGACAACATTCTGCAACTCTCGTCTCATGGCTTCAACACACTGCGGTTTGTTTTTTCTTCCAGCAACCTTTCATCACAATAAAAAGATGCCAGCAAAGGGCAATTATAAAAAAGACCTTTGGTCTTTTGAACAGGTGACTAAGACCAGCTGAGAAGTCTAATCTGGCAGCAGAGGTTACACTCTGCACCCTGGGGAGGGCTGTGGTACCAAACACGCCTTAGTCTACCTTCTGGTTCATCAGTTTCCTAAAACCATTTTTACAAACTCTAGAAAGAGGAAAACCACCAGGGACTTAGGCAATCTTTAAAAATTTTACAGTAAGAAATTCCTTTTGAATGCTGGAAAACTTCATTTTTCTACTTACACTGTGCCTCTTACTGACACCAAGAGGGCAAGCCAAGTTGCTGTTGCACGCACGCAAAGCTTTTACCACAAGACTCCTCTTCCTATGGTGATTGCTCAGTGGCTCCAGCTCTTATTCAATTATATCACGGTGAGGGATTATTAACCCCTCCATACACGGGCAACAGCTTTGGTGTGCAGTATAATGGGATTAGAAGGAAGCAGACAACTACCCCAACTACTGATGGACTAAGAAACCTTCAGCAGATGACTATCAATTATTTCTGCATATGATGGGGTTGGAGAAAACAAACATGCCAGACAGATGTCAGCATGTGAATTGATACAGTTTGCGATGTCAATGGCTGTGCCTTTATCATGGTTCACTATCTCTATTTAGCACAGAAAAAACTCAAGACTCACAATCTATACTCAAGTCCTATAGTCACGATGTCCAGGCAGACAGAGTATTGCAAGGCAGTCACGCCTGGCTGTGGCCTGTGGAAACGTCTACTTCTTGCTGCACTAGACTTTTGTGTCTACGGAATCCGATTCAAAATTAAATTAAAATTCCTTGACTTCCATGGGAATTGGATGAGGTTCCCACACCTACATATTGAACTGCAATGTCCTATGCATCAGAATAATGTGTTGAACATTTTCTTTACTAAGGATTTTCAGATAAACGTGGTAGACCATATAGCAAAACTACAGCATGAGAGAAAAAACATCTCCCTTCAGCCTGCAAAGACAGCTAGTCCACAGCCCATAATAAGCTGAATAGCAAGCTATAATCAGGCACCAGACTGTATCCTTCCCACCTTTGCAAAAGACTGCAAATGAGCCAGCGCATTTGAGATCGTGGTTTTGAAGTAATGAACACAAACATGAGCATGTGCCCATATCTAATCAACACAATAAGCATAGTCAGGAAAGTTACAGCTCTGAACCGTTCTTCATTAATTAGGAAGGGCTTCCATGAAATGTCTTGAGTGGTCACTTAAGGAATTGGCACAAATAAGGCACTGAGAGAAAGGATGAAATAATAATCTCATTATGACATGATGGTGATATTTGCGTTGCTGGATGTTTTCACCTGATGTTAAGCAGTGTGTATTGTTTAACTCTCCTCTTGGAAACCTAACAAGCTTCTCTACTTTTACATATGTTGCTCTGTAAATACAGGACTGTCCAACAAAGCAACACAGGCAATACCAGCCTGTCCTCCATGCTGAATACATGGGCTTCTAGATTGCTGGAAAAAACTTTTTCATTTTATTTGGTACCATGGAATAAACCCAACAAAATTAGAACTATCTACTAAAGAGGAAATGAAGGGTGTTGCAGCTATTCAGGGAATACAGTGCTTTTGCCAGTTTCAGTGATGATGTCAGGAATACCTCTTTGAGCAGGATGCTTGGCGAACATGGCAGAAGTTTGGTTTCTTAGAGACAAACCCCTTTGAAGCTCAGAGATCTAAAAGTTCTGAACTATCTCTAGCTGCAAGTGGAGAAACAGGATGTGCTCTGCTAAACTGACTCTTCCTTCTACGAGCACTGAAGGATGCGACGCCACAGGCACGAGCCTTCAAAACAAACAAAAAAGGTAACTAAGACTCCCTGGCATACTGGGAGTTCTGTTAAGTATTACAGGTTTATTTTCCTATTAAAATGACAGAGAAGTCATGAATGCTGACAGAGAAGTTTCCTGAGTCCCTTAATGTAGTTTAATGCTTATTGAACTTATTACATCTACTGTAACAGGAAACAAAGATAACATAACAGCTGAAGGAAAGAAGATGGCTTAAAAAAGCTGCTACTCACGTAGAGAAAACAGTTACAAAAATGGTTTTATATAACTACAGGAACATTCCCTGTGCATGCTGGTAATGGGAAAAACAAAACATGTAGGCAGAATTATTCACCCTCCTTCACCATCCACAGCATTGCCTGGTGATAGCAGCTCAGGGAAATGAAGGACAGGAGCCACCTGGGCCATCAGGGTTAGTGGGGAGAGCAGGACAGTTCCTTCTCCCTTCAGTACACAGCCAAGGTGGGGGGGTTCCCACTGTTTTCAGAGCCTGAGAGAGAGAAGAGGCTCACCAGCTTACCAGGGAAAAGCTGAATTCTGAAACAGGACAGATCAGTCAGTCCCTCATTTTCAAAGGCCCTCCAGAAACAATACTGAGAATGTAACACACTATGGGAGACAACTTGGGGTGCTTCCCCATCACCCCCAGTCACCAGTCACCATGGCTGGAGCTGGATGCTTTTGAAGGCAGAAGATCACCCTGCTAGGTCACTAGGCTGAGGGAGGTGTTCGCCCAAGAAATGCAGCAGCTAACCAAAACAGGATATACACGGATTTTAACTGCCAAAGTCCAAATGTGTTGCCAAATCATACAAGTCCCTGCTAATGGGCCAGTCAGCAGTGAAAACTGAATGGTTACTCACAAGCGTGATGCAGGAAATAACTAAAGCTCCATTTACCTCTTGTTACTGTTTTCTATCCTTATATTCTCTGTGAGCTTTAATTTCATTTCTTTACAATTCATCTGTTACTATACAGCTTCTAGTAAGACCCTATTTTATCTGAGTGTTATTAGTAGACTAAAAAGAAAAAAAAAAGAGCATTTTTTGGACTAAAACAGATATTAAACAAATGTTAATAAGTGAATCATAACAAGCTGATTCTGCATTGTTGTTCCTCCTGAGCTCAGGAAAAGACTCCATGCAAACTCATGCTATCAAATTGTCTCTCACATAGTACCTGTCTTTCCCCAGGGAAGCATTTTTTAATATATTTGTAAGTCATAGAGAGAAAAGTAAAATTTTAATCAACGTGCATTTTCATTTAATTATTTCCATTTCAGTAACATGAGTTCTGAAACACAGCTTCACATGGCTTGAACTGCAATAGGAAAATGAAATCTTGTCCAATAAAGATTAAAAGGTAAGTATAATTGCAATTCAAGAGGCTGTCCAACAGTGTCCATAAAATACTGTAACACAGTGTGAATTTTATGGAAAAAATGTCATTTGTAAGGTATTTTTAACATTTCTGTAAGCATACTTAATTAGACCCTAAATCTCATGGAAGGTCATCTCTTTTCGTAGGAACATCTTACACAGGATGGAACTGCTAGTTTAACTACATCCTAAGCTTGTCAAAATAGGACAGGTCTAATCCTTTTCCCTTAGGATCTTGCATGAAGAAACTCATCCCACTTCATCAGCTTCTTGGGTAAACTACAAAGTTATGTATTTTTGAACATAAGAGGAGTATTGCTGCTGTCTTGCATTTCATGGATCAAGACTACAGAATCTGAACAAATTTGTTAATAGCTTTGGGAAAACTAACATAACACCCTTAAGTCAATTTGAATGTCATTAAAAAAAAAAGAAAATAATTAAGGACTTATGATGGCATTTCCTATCTTAATCACCTTTATCTATTATATATTTTGCCTTAAGTAAGGTATTTAGCTTAAGTAATGTATTCTTTCAAACCCTCCCTTTTGTTTGCCACATATCCTCCACTTTAAATGTGTGGTATTTTTTATAGCTAGAATTTGACATAAGTTTTCACTCCAATTTTGTGAGATGTAGCCGTATATGTGTTCACTCCTCTACCACATACAGGTTTATAATTATTAAATTTATTTTTGACACTTGGAAAGATTAGTTCATAACAATTTAAACATCTCTAAATGCTCTGGCTCTGAATCCATGAAACTACTGCTTAGGATATTCTTCAGGACAAGCTTTTCCTTAACTTTAATCTCCCTCTAAAAGCCCAAATATACTTACCTGCAAGAACAGCGAATCTCAATATCCAAAATAAAGTACTAAGGTAAGATAAGAAGCAAGTTCAGACACACGTTTGTTCATAACAAATTGCTCTGTGCCATGGGTTGGGTTTTTTTGTCACCTCAGCCATATGAAATCAGCAGTTAAGAATGCTGAAGGTATGATTACAGTTCACTTAATCTAATTAACAGGAATCAAAAAATTGTTACTAGAGTACAGCATAAAGAGATCACTTAATGAAATCCATGGATGAAAAAAAACAGAAACATTACCATGTCATAAAACCAAATTTAATGTAATCAATCCTTCACATAAAACAAATAGACTTTATAATCTAGGATAAGAAAAAATGAAAGAATAAGAGTCCTGAAGGACAACAGTCCTTTTTTTCCATCCTATTTTCTTTATCAATATGTCTTAAGTTGATGAACAAGCACCTGGCAATCAATAGTAACAACATTCTAGAGTCTGCTTCACCTTTAGAAGTCAAGAATGTGTCCCAATTATTTGTTTCAACTGGCAGGCCTTACTTTTACATCCTTCCTATGCTAAATATCCAATAGTTATAAAAGCATTTTCTTTGTGGAACAATATAAATCTCCATAAGAACAAAACCAACATTTCCTGACCTAATAGCAACACTTCCTTCATGAGAGAACTTCCCTGCAACTCTTACACTGCACTCCAGCAAAAGGACAACTTCCTCTCTTCCCCCATATTTCTACTTCCTCAAGCTCAGCAAGCAAGTGTATTCCAGCAGCACTTCAATAAAATCAATCCACAAAAAAATGTCCACTGTGCCAAAACCCGAACTAATTGCCACAACTTTTAACAACTTACAGGCTGTACCAAAATGGATTGTTCATCACCATGCCTTAAAACTGATGGTTCTCTTCTCTTTCCACCCCCTCCCTTTTCCATTTGCAAAGTTTATCCCTACCTACACAGTATACACAATTCCACCCCTCCTTCTTCAGCAACCTAAGAATTCTAATTCCAACCAATTAACATCAATTAAGAACTGCTTGTTTATGCCCGCTGGTCTTCTGGTCCTTTATTTCTATCAGTCTATACAGTTCTAATTTGGACTTTCATCTTTGTTTCTTCATCCCCTCTGATTTTAAACTAGTATTTTTCTCAGACTTTCTTCAACTCAGAGTAAAAGAATAAAGGTTGGATATTCATGCAAAAACCAGTTATTGTATTTCTCTTCACTACTTCCAGAACTGACTATGAAATCAAAAGCAGGCATTTTTCCTTCATTCCAGCTAAACAGCAACACATTTGATTCCATAGATCCCTTTTTCCTTTATGTCCTCCACACAGAAAACTTATCCTACTTCTATGTTTGGCTACAGGGACCAAGAAAAGTTCTGTACGGATGAGAAGGAAAAGAGACAGACAATGGCTCCCCTACAGAGCACATTATATCATTCACAATCTTGAGACTTCCCAAGACGGGTGAACACGTAGGATAGTTGCATGGCACAATGCAATGTGGTATTAAATCCAAGGATGCAGGTATAGCTCTACATCACAGGGTTATGTGGTGTTATCATGTGGGGACACCAGAAAAAGTAACCTAGAATATTTGAGAATCGGCCTGTCCTCAGCCTGTGTGCAACACCATGTCAATCCAAGTATTCCACTGCTGATGTAGGACGTTATACTTTGGCACATTTTACCCCATTATGTGTTTTTATCCAAAATATAATCCTATAATCTCTATTTTACACCTTCTGTAGATATTATGGCTAAGAAAGGACCAAGGAAATGAAATTAATCATTCAAAGCAAAATTAGGCACTTCATTTGGAACAGAGTTATAGTTATCATCACCATTATTATTATTCACTTGCGCTGAAGCAGGCATTGCAGGCAATGCCTCCATGACCTGGGTGGTGTTACACCAAGCCCTCTGTCCTTATTTCACCCATCCCTCCTTCCAAATGTTTCAGGCTAATTATAACAGAGAACAAACACAACGCGTGAATAGGGCACTTGGGTGGGGTCAACCGAAAGTAATGTTTTTTTCATTAAATCAGAGGATCGACAGTGTTTCAAAACATGCAAACACTTCACCAAATTTCATTTTTACCTTACTTTTGTTATCCCAGACTTTATGAGGGTGCTCAATCACTAGAACTCACCTTAGTCACAGGTTATATTTTGTAGAACGACAAGAATAAACTTTTCATTTTGTGCTGGAAAAACCTCCCACGTTCTATTAACGATGCGTATATGAAAAGTAAAAGGGGAGCTGGGAGAAGAGAGGCAGAAAGGAAAACCTTTCTGATTGCATTAGGCTATACTAGATGGTAATGGATTTTTAACAGAGCAAAAAAATATTACTCATTTGCTGATTCTCCTCAGCCACAGTAAATGCTGTAGGAAACATTCCTGATACTTAATATATTTTTGTTCAATCCCTGTGCTTTGTATTAAAGTGGAAAATTGAATAAAATGCCATTTAAAAAATTATTGCTATGATGTGAAACAGGATGAGTAACACAATAATAGACCATGGCATAAGACATTTCTCCTCTTAGCAAAAGGATACAAATTCTCTAGTGAGAGCAAATGAATTATCCATGCCTGTGGATTTTAACTCACAGGAAACTCAGCAAGTGCCCAGACAAAGTTCACCTGAGACTGGCAGATTTAGAAAGGGATTAAGTCATCAGCAGAAAAGATCAAGTGGATTTTGAGATTTTAGGGATTGGATTCCAGAGAAGCTATCTACTAAGAAGTGAATTTTCTCTATACCAATTTAGGACAGCAGTTCCTAAGGTTCATGAGAGTTAAAGGCTGGGTCAAGAGCCTGAAAAAAGTTCAACTACGTATACTAACATCAGAATTACGAGTCTAAAAGCACTGACTACCGAAGAGTTTGGCAGTGCCAAATCTATACCTAGTACAGTGTTCTCTCAGCTGCTTACAGCCCAAGGACTTAGTCTGCAGTCAATTGTTTATCAGTTGAAGGTATCTAAATTTTAAAGAATGTTTGTGGCATCCAGTCCGTTTTCCTTTTGTTAAGGCAGGACAATTTTATAGCCGTGTTAACTTCCACAGCATATACAACCCTATACCCTGAACTCCTCTAAAACCCAGTCTGTTCTGTCAATTCGGCACTTCAGTCTTAGAGAAACAGAATTACTCAAATTTTAGGAATGTCTAGAATGATTAGGTATGAAACATTACTAAACCAGCAATCATCAGCTGCTGAACGACGTGCCATTGTGCCTTACTACAATACTTTTCTAGGTATCTTGTTTTCCACTTTGCCTATAATAATTCCACAAATAACAAACACACCAGTGTCATTTAAAGGACAACCCTTCACTGGACCAAGGACCCTTGTTTGCCTTTTGTTTGTTTGTCTGCATTAATCTGAAAATCTTGGTTACAACATTGCAAAATTTGGAGACTCTCTGCAGTCCAGCATCTGTCACTGACAGGAAGTTTTTCCTGAAATATATACAAAATGTTCCCTCGTTCTTATTTCACGTGATGCAATATAAGTAATCCCGTGCCATCTTAACAGTTGCTTAATCATGTTAACCAGTTCCTCCTCCTGCCTTCTGGCTTTGTTTTCTCCAAACTAGCGAGTTCCTACTGTCAGAGCACATGAGCTATTCTCAAGATGGAGCTCCACAGACCCCCAGGCATTTTCTGGAAGCACAGCCTGGGCTCCTACTCTGCATTTGGAACACTAACTTCTTTTGAAAACATAACCTTCTCCAAATTTCTTCCTCTGCTCCGTGATTGTGCATCTTGAGCTTCTAGGACAAAAAAAAAAAGTTACTCTAACCTTTCCAGTGCAAATTTAGCTTACACTGCATGCATGCCATTTCTGCTAAAAGGTTGTAGATCTGGTGGCA
>WTSP01007582.1:0-18813 GCA_025331215.1 Actenoides lindsayi
AGCCTTCCTGGACCCCCTTGCCCTCTAGGACTGTACTCCAAGGGACTTTCTCAACCAGTGTCCTAAACAGGTTGAAGCCTGCCCTTCGGAAGTCCATGGTAATAGTCTTGCTGCTCCCCCTCCTTACCTGGGCAAGAATTGAAAACTCTATCATTTCATGGTCACTAAGTCCAAGATGGCCTCCGACCACCACATTACCCACCAATCCCTCTTTGTTTGTAAGAAACAAGTCCAGCAAGGCACCTCCCCTGGTGGGCTTACTTACCAGCTGAGTCAGGAAATCACTGGGTTGAGATTCAGCCTCATCAGCTGTCCCATGATGCTGTATGCCAGGCATATCCTGCTACTGCACAATACCAGACCAACATGTAGAAAATTCAGTAAAGCAAACACTGCCAGGTTAGCCTCATTTTTCAGTCTTAAGCCTTCTCCAAACAAAACAGCAATAGTAGGAAGCTGGAGGGATTTGCATTTCCCATGATGGGGCACTGGTTCCCTCCTCTCCTTCCAGCACTGTGCTTTACAGGTGGGGCTGGCAGACCTTAACCCCTGCACCAGACCTCGGTGGCACAGCAACAAGAGTATGTGTTTCCCCGGCAGCCTCCTGAAACATCTGATTCAGCTGAAATGTTACTGCCCAGAAAGTTGGGAGACCAGTGCATAGAAGCAAAGACCCACATTTTCTTTTCCATCCAAACACAAAAGCATTTAATTTTGAGATTGAAGCATAACCTCCTGGGCAGTTTGTCACTTCTTTGCCTGCCAGGCATATAACCTTAAACTGTTATTGAAAAACATGCGTCAGTGACAACCTCACTCTGCCAACAGTCACCTCATAAGACCACCACCATTAGCCACATTCCCATTTGGGCTTGTGACAACAGTTGCTTCAACAAGAGAGGTGGCAAAACTGCTTGTGGGAGAAGCAGTAAGTTTTCCTTTACTAGACACCATAACAGACAGATTCTGCCTGCCGCAAACACCCTCCTTCTCCTCACTCCTGCCCTCCAGGAATTGCATGCATCCAACAGTCCCAGCATGTCATTCCCACTTCCCAACTGTGCACAAAACACAGCCAGCTGGCTCATTTTCTGAGCTGCTCATGATGATTGCAGAGCAGGAGGAAAGCCAGCACCTATGCTGCAAAAATAGTAAAACATTTCATACCATGCCCAGCTGCAGCTTTGCCCCACATTTCCTCCCCAGATACTCAGTGAGGTCCAGGTCTCCCTCAGGGAAAAGCCAGTGCTGAGACCTGCCACAGTGCCTTGACATCTTGAAACTGTTGGCACTTGGGTAGAGAGGCCAAGGGATGCTTGAATTTGGCATCAACCCTGATCAAGCACTGCCAAGTACGTTTCTAAAGACTTTCTGCTGGAAATTAAAGGTGTTAATTCACACTTAGAAACTACCTGTGGAAATATGGCACACAGCCCATCTTTTCCTGAAAGTAAATCCTCTGTCTAGCAAGGGTCTCTTTGGCAAAAGCAGATGCTATTGACATACAGGGAATGAAACCAGACTCAGATTTAAACCCTAACCAAAAAAAACAAAAAGCAAATCAACCCAAAGAAAACCCAAAAGCAATACTAATTCAAATATATGTGCTTATTCTGAAAGTCTTGGGTTTGAGATATTTACCTCTAGGCTCCCAGGACAGAGTCACACCTTACAAATAGCATTGAAATGGAGCCCCTTAATATGATGTACCAGGTACTCATAGCACAAACAAGACTAAGGGAATGTGTTGTGTTAGTTGCTTGTGAGCTTATTTCTAAGCTTATCTAATGCTTTTGAAACAGGATGAAACCCCCTTGCAATGAAGGCAACAGTGATTATGTGTTCCTCTATTTATTGCCAGGAAGTAGCTGAATAACAAACACATAGAAACTACACATGAAAAAACAAATACAGCATTAATAGCTATTGCCTTATTACTTGAGAATGGACAGTAGGATATCCAGTCACAATACCTTCCAATAATAACATAAAGCTGAGGTCAAACTTTCTGGATCTCAGCTATATTGGCATTTGTTCCTACAAGGAAGAAGGGGGAAAAAAATGTTAAGTGAGGTTCCCACAGACCTTAAAAAGCAGAAACATCTGTTGCTGCTATGAACAGTTAGGATGCTTAGTTCAGCAGGAGAAAGTCCAGCAGCTAGGCCAGGTCTCTGCTTACCACTGCATGCCTCTATGCTCAATGGGAAATGATCAGAGACAGTTTCAAGGGACATATCAATAATTCAGAACAGCCAAAACTAGCATAAACAAATAAGAATTAGTGCTCTTAGGGCTCTCTTCCTTATTCTGCCAGCAAACCTGGAAGATGTTGCTGGTGCCTTAACATACAGTTAGAGCATCATTGTCAGAACTATCCTCAGCTGATGACTTGCTCCACATTGTGCATTTGCTTCATTTTTTAACAAACAGTTTTGAACTGAAATGCTGAGCAGAAATTCCAAAGAAGTGAGTCTTGTTCTCAGCAATACAATGTTCTGTGGGGCTGGGGGAAATGGCAAGTTCTCATGGGCTCAATTTTTCTCTTGGAGAAATGAATCCCCATTTCAGTGATCTGGTATTTCCTCATTTCCCAACAATTCTTCTTGCTTTGGATTTGTGATTTTTTAACTTACACAAAAAAACCCCAAAAGTTCGAAGATGTGTTTTATGTCACAAAGAAGATAAGTTAGTGGTACTGTTTTGTTAGTGTACAGATGCAAACTGTGCTTCATGAAACTCTATCAGAACCTCTTTTATAAGCAAAACTTTTTGGCAAACCAGAGATCGTTCACAGGGACTGACCTGCACAGCTCCAAGCAATTGCTTTATGAGTAGCCTGGGTAAATATCCACAAAGACACTCCTGCTCCTACTTGGAAAGCATGAAACTGCATCAAGGCTGTAGCAACCATGAGTCCAGAAAGGAAATGTTGATGACTTGGCATTTTGTACTACTTAATCTCTTAAATATTGTATGTGGGAAGCCTCACAGAAGTAGGTTCCTGTCAAAGGAAAGAACCTCTTTATGCCAGACTTCTGTGTAAAAACAGACTCCCAGATACAGAGCTTTATTTTGTTTCACATTCTTATACTAAAAAAAAACAAAACAAAAACAAAACACCAGAAAAAATCTCCCCCCCCAAAAAAAACCAAAAAAACCCACCCCAAACCAATACAACCTTCCAATGACATGCAGAGCTAAAAGAGCAAAGGGAAATTAAGTCAAGACCTCTGGACTTTGAAGAGTGAATCTTGGTTCTGTTTTCTTCTCACTTAGGTGCTGGCATCAATCTAGATTCACTCTTCTGCCTCCTCCCATACAGAAGCACAAGAAGACCTGAGCCCAATTTCCAGGAGAACTGACAGAGGGGGCTGAAAGAGAAGGGGGTTTAGAGGAGCACATTCTTTGGAGCTCAGATTTATTCCTTAATTTAGTTATTTCTGTTATGAAAATATTCTGGGCTATAAACAGACAGATTTTTTCTTTTATTAACACACTGAAGGATTGGACTTAAAGGTAAGAATTCAATGACCTGCCGTTCAGATCCATGCTATAGTATATATGGAGACATGGGGTTTAACACAAATATGCCAAGAAATAGTGCTACCAGATGCACACGTCTGACAGTTTGACATGTAATTATTTTGGCAGCAATGCCATTGTAAGAAAAGTCCCGTTTTTCCTCCCTTTTGTTTTGCTGGTTTAGGAGACCCTTGCACAAATACCAGCTCACACACAGCACAACATGCAGCACCTTGTATGGTATAAGTCAGAACCAGTATAACTAAGGATGTCAGAGGTCAAAACTGAGCAGGCAGCAGCAGGCAAAGGCTGCTCAGGCACAGCTGCTGAAAAGTAAAGTTAATCAAAATTGGAGTTTCACTTTTAGATCTTTTCCAGAAACTTTCATGCTATACTGACTCCAACGTAATTCAAAGAAAATGCATCCTATGCCTGCCTGCAGACCTGACCTCCTGACAACATCACCTCTTGCAGGACTCTCCATCTCACCTGGTCCAAACCTGGAAAATGGAAGATGGGTTCAGTTCTGCAGAACAGTTACAAGAGACACTCCAAGAGATCAACCCACCTACATTTCCATACTCAGCACTGTTTGAAAACTGTCTTTGCACAGCTTAGGAAGGAAGTGAAGAATTAAAGGCACTGCCAAGTGGTCCAAAGCCACTTAAGTTCACACAGCTTGGGACTATCCCTCTCTAAAGAAGCTTGATATGTTGACTTTCACAGAAGTTGCTCTGTGAAACACAGAGTATTCTCATTGCCCTGAGACAACTGTTTTGGGTAGTTTGGTGTGAGAGGGAAAGTGAGGTAGAAAAGAGGGTCACTTAAGCATCTGAAATGATTTAAGAGCTGCATTGTAACCCACCAGTTATGTTTTGATTATTTGTTGCACACCTTCAGGTATGGCATAAAGGCCTTTTTCAAGATGATGTCAGAGCACTGGAGAGCTACCTAGGATAGGGAGGAGACCTAAGTGTGGCCTGGGCTTGGCTTGCCCATACCACCAGAAATGGTTGCTCAAATGAATTAACCTCATTAGGAAGGAAAATAGGCAGGTTTTGACTCTGTTTGCATTATCACCAAGACCAGCATGTACTGGGAGGCAGTCTTCTGACAGCATAGACACAATCTATGGGTTTACAAAAGATTTTTGGCAATATCATTCAGATCCTATAGAAACTGAAGAGTCCTGGGACTAAAAGGAAAGATCCCATGTTCATATATTTGGGAAAAAGTGTACAAATAAACAAGTTTTCTAAGTGGAAGAAGGTGATGTCTCCAGGATTTGTGCTGCCCTTATAGATGACCTGGAAAGACACAGATAGCAGTACTGCGCAGGGCAATAGAAGGCTCACAAGCCTGAACAGGTTGGTGTCAAAAGAGTATGAAAAAATTGACTGTAGAAAAAAAAGCAGCTTCAAGGTGAACAGAAGGAGGTACATCATCACATAAAGTCTATTTAAACTGAAAATTCATTGTCATGGGAACCCTGAATGTTTTGTAGGGATTCAAAACCCAGCTTGATGACTCTATAGAGAAAAAAACCCCAAAACAACAACAAACAAACAATACAACCAAAAACCCAACAACGACAACAACAACAAAAAACCACAAAAAAACCAACCAACCAAAACCGAACAAACAAAAAACCACAAACAAACAAAAAACTCCCCCACCACCAGCAAAAACATCACGCAAACCATCATCAGGCATTTCTCAAGACAAAGATACCATCCGTTGCTCTGGAATTCACTGTGTAACAAATTACTGGAGCCAGAAAAGTATAGTAAAGGAGTTTTCATTCTAGACTTGCCTTACTAAGTTCTTCCTAAAGCCATTGTTACTCATTGTTAAAGAGAGTTGATGGCTGGATAGATCATTATCCTAATCCATTGCAGAAGCTCTTCTTGGTGCATATATGTTTCAAATGCAACATTTTCTTAATGTGTATGTGCCAATTCTGGAATAGAATTGACCAAGAAATGAGAGGCCACTGCCTAGAGATCTCAGCCCCACATCCACAGAGGTTCCCAGGAAACGACTCTATTCTAGGAAACAACTTCAATCAGAGACCAAAGTGGAAAGCAAAACTCTCCCACCCCTTGCCCAACTCACATTGCACCAAGGAACCATGCGTAGTCCAAAATTAGCAACAGAGTCAGAAGCCCTGGGTAAGTTAAGAGTCTTTACTTAATGTACTATAGACATATGAACAGTCTTCTCTTCCGAGAACTTCTCCACAGTCTGATCAATGCAGCATCTTCTGTCCTTTCCTTTTCAGTGGAGAACACAGAGGTGCAGGAGGTGTAGAGCACCTTTCACCTTGTTCTTCTTTAATACATGGACACAATTCACATTTATAGGCTGTAGCCTCCTTAAGGGGGCAATTGAAAAGGGACAACTTTGGCAAAAGTGAGGAGAAAACGGGGGAAAGAGGAAGAAAAAAACCAATAACAAACAAACAAGCAAAAAAAATCCCTCCAACAAACAAGTACAAGGAGGAGCACAAAAAGGAAGAGGCATCTTAACTGTTCCTGAGGTGGTGGTATAAGAATCATTTCAGTCAAGCCAATAAACTGGAAGCTGGAAACTTACCAGCTACAGAACAAGGAAATGAAACTTAAAGTGATTCAAGAATATCTCATTCTGTACTGCCAAGTGTCACATTTTTTTTACCCATCTTACCAGATTTAGTGTTTCTCAAAAACCCACCTCCTAAAGGCAAATGGGTAGAAACAAGAAATGCCCTGAAAGTTTCCATGTGTTTTCATTTCAGAGAAATGCCAGAAACTGTGATCAGAGCAGTACCATCTGGGAGTTCTCTCTTTTTTTTTTTCCTGTTAAGAAATGCTGACTTGTTAAAATTTAAACCCTTCAGAGAACTGAAACAGTTTTGACGTAAGTTCTCAGATCCAGACTAGAATCATTGGTGACCAGATAAAAAGGATCCCAAAAGCAAGTAATTCAGAAAAACTCCTTTGAGGCACACACCTGTGGATATGAGATTATGCAACAAATAAGACCAAACTCTAGCAAGACAAGTAATTTACTTGAGGTTATGAGGAGAGGTAAAGGGAGAATTCAGGCTCTGGGATGGAACAGTTTTCCCATGTCAGGCTGGAGGAAGCCTGAAGCTAGCAAATCCTGTTTATTTTTGGGCAGAGCCTAACACATCAGGGCTGTGCTGGAATTCAACAGGAGAACAATATCATGGGCACCTCTACATGAGCAGTTTCACTTAAAAAACAAAACAAAAAAACCCAGACAAAAACAAACAAGCAAACGAACAAAAACCCGAACCAACCACAAACCTTCTGTCATTTCTCCTTTTCCTCTGAAATTCTGTCACTGTCAAAACTTCTTGTTTCTGGTAAGTGCCAAAAGGTTTTCCAGGCAAATGCTGACATTCAAATTATACTCCATTTCAGATTCCTCTATTTTTTTGGTTCGATATAGATCATTTGCACTTGACATAGACCTCTAGCCAATTTTGTCCTCTATGAAACTGCATATTCTGGCTTTCACTGACAGAACAAAGGCCAGTGGGGGGAAATAAACAAATAAATAAACTAACAGACAAAACAACAACAAAAAACCGAACAAACAAGCCACAAAACAAATAAACCACAAAAAAAAGGAAAGAAAACAGCAAAAAACCCCAAACAAAGCACGAATACAAAAAAACCACACACAAACCCACAACCTTTAAAAAGGAGTCTTCACAGAAATTACTCACTTTCCATAATTTAACACACTCCAAATTGTAAGATAAAAAACAGTAAAAAAATAGAGTACAGGGCAGAAGATGGAAGAATAAAAAAATTCCTTCCCTTTTTTCAGGTTATATTTTCTAACACTAGTATAATTCAGTTGCCAAATCCTGGTTAGTAGAATTACTCAGAGAAATAGTGTTTCAGGAATGTATTGAAACATCACTCTTTAAAGTTTTAAAATTTGTGAAATACTGAGGGAGAGACCTGTTTCTGTAGTAGAAAATAGAGTTAAGCATCCCATTCCTCAACAGAACATTTCTGTAATCATTGTTCTGAGGGTGGTTGGTGTTGGAGATATAGAAGTAAACATTTTGGTGAGAACATCGTCTGTTGAATCCCAGCTTGCAAAAATAAAAAATAAAAAAAATAAAAATAAAGCCCTCAACCAAAACTCGCAACACATATGGACATCTCTGGGAGTACACAAATTCTCACACTGAGGTTGTGAGCACCAGTCAGCACTTGCACAGCACTGGTCTCCAGACAACTTAAAGGATACAAGAGGCTTAGCATCAATTTAAATGGCACCAGAATTGTTGTCCCCTCAAGTATTGCTTGGAAAACCCATGTAAAAAGCATGATGTAATGTCCAGAACATAGGCTGAAATTTGAAATTTTGGCAAGTAGTCAAAATCGATTAAAGAAAATAAGAATTACCTCTTTATTGCACTGAAAGAATCAGAGGAAAATGACTGGCTCTTATGAGGTCAGCATCTATTCAGTGCAGAGTCATGCCTTTTTGGCCAACTGAAACAATTAATAATGCTGTATTTGTGCCGAACAGCCAAAGGAAAGATACAGAGAATAGAAAGTGCTGGTACAAAGGAATTAGGCAGATACAACGAGGAATAAGGCAGATACAACAAGGAATATTTGGCTAAAGAAAGTCTTAGGACCTTTTATGGAAGTGGGAAGAAAGGACCCAAAAACAAAGTAGATGCTCACTCACAGTTTTATGGAAACAGTACAAAAAAAATGCTCATCTCCTACCATGCGAAAAAAAAACCCAGAAAACTTCTCTGGGGTCTGGTGTATAGATCTCCAGAAGACCTTTACTCGTTGAACAGACTTCAATCATACAACACACATACAGCTGCAACCCCACAGTTAGCCTTACAAGCCCTTTAAATCCACAACACCTACTATAAACAAGCCTATGTAAAAATAAGCTATTATACCCCTGAGATACAGTCAAAGGCACAGCTACCACGGGAGTGCTCTTCCCTTGCAAGCATGGGTTGACTTGTAAGCCAGACTGACCTAATTTCATTCTCATGAATTTGATTTTAACATAAAAAGAGCATTTTCACATACACATACAGAGCTCTGAACAGTTTCATAGCAATTTCTTATTTTAAGCAAATTTGTTCCATACTCATATAATAGAATGGCTACTGTACCGTAAGTGGTTATGAAAGCTTTCAAGCTCAACTATGTATATCTGTAACATACACTATACAGGATGTCACTGATATATCAGACATTAAAATTAAACATTTTTTTCACATAAATGAGGCAATTACTGCCATGGAAGTGGCAGATATAGTGAAGGAGACAGATTTCAGTCATTAAACACACTTTCTTTCACAGAGCTTTGTTACTGCTTTGCTGCAGACAAATCTGACAATATTTCCCAGTCAATGGGTTTTATCCATGCACAAAAACTGGGAAGAATTTGGCATTGCAGATTATCTCATCGTGTAGATCTTTAATATCAGAACAAAAAACACTCTTAGGCTAGAACTAGTCCTCCATATAGGAGAGATTTCTCAATAAAAATCCATTAAAATTTTTCCCTCTCCCTGCCTTAGATTTGTTATCACCTCAGGCACTAAACTAGATCCATACTCAAACAACTGAGCAAGCCCAAATGATGGAATCAAAATTTACTCTCTTCTGCTGAATTTAAGAAGGGTGCAGAGACTATTTAAGGAGTTACACTATGAACAACCACCCTAACCTCTAAAGGCTCTCTCCTTTTATAGCTGGATTAAGTCACTCCAAGAACTCTCCATCTATAATTGCTCGTGTTTGTGCCAACCATCAAATCAACATCAGAGTGCTCAACAGTGATTGCAAATCAGTCTCGGATTCTACCTGCAGGCACAAATTATTATTATTATTTTTTATATAATAATAATAATAATAATAATAGCAGCTATAGGGGAGGAATGGCAAAGTCCACAAAAAAAAATAAATTTAAAAATCAAGTATTTATCTGGCTTTTGGCAATGTAGAATCCCATCAACTCCCTTCTAAATATACATGTGTATCATTTATCACCACAATAACTCGATGGCACAAGGAATTATTGGTTGTCCTCTTTGGAGGTGTAAATTATAAATATCAACTAAATGACTCAGCTAGTGCCATGGAAAGATTCTGTGGCAGAGACAGGTATTGAATATATCTTTCCAGGCCTTGTGCAGAACCACAAGATTGTTTTCAAAGAGGAAAAAAATAAAAACCAAAACATAACAAGGACTCAAAACATTTCACTGATCTTCAAGAACTTCTTCAGATTTCAAAATACTGAGGAAAAAAACCCTCTTAAGAGTCCAGATTACTCTATGCAGGAGAGTTGTTTTGTGTTTGGATGTACTTACGACCTCAGACACTACCCTTAGAAGAGATATTGTAAAGCAGAAATATTTGACACTAAGGGACTTCTCCATAGCCAGGGTAGAAAATAAAAAGTTAGTCCCTTTGCACGAGTGTCTGGAGATGCCTCAAATCCATTACACATCCCACTGAAAGGCCTCTGAGAACATCCCTCAGAGCTATTCCAATGGATATTCAGGATATTCATCAGGTGGAATTAGAAAACTATCAGTGTCCATCTCTTAATGAGACATTTCAAACTTTTTGCGGTGAAATACTGTGTGGCTTTCTGAAGCAATGTACAGCTTGGATGATTCATCATCATGGCCTGAAATACAGAAATCAATTTACATGACTGTTTCCACAGCTCTCTTTCAGACATGATCAGACACATCTGTAAGCTGCTGGTTAGCTAAGAGGTCAACGTCTTTGCGTTCCAGATGTGCCTTTAGAAACACAGCCTGACCTGCCAGCTGAGGCTTTGCAAGTGTTTGGTACAGAGGCTTTTGGAAGCTGTTCTTTGTGCTTATGAAAGCATGAGAAGACAGTGTGGGAACTACCCAGAAAACTCAGATTTATTACAACTTGATATTCCCCAGTCAGTAAATATCCTCTGGGAAACAGACACGTTTCTCTGTTGTATTCACCAAGGAGTCCTACACAGGCTGAAATGAAGACAGAACAACCCCATGTGCTTCCGACTGAACCCACAATCTTTTTGTGTTACCACAAATATATCTTATAATTCAATTCCCTGTCATGCTTTCCTCAAAAATATTATAGTAACACCAAGTAAAAAGCATGGGTCATTCAATTACACAGTTCTATGCATAAACCACAAGACCATCTCCCTTACTCTAAGGCAGACAAGGTCTGATGTAGGCTAAGACTATCCTCTAGGAACCACATTCTGTTTTGTTCTTACCAACAACCCCCTACACAAGCAGAAAAGGGAATATAAGAAACAAATGAGAAACAGATGTTTTAAAAAAAAGAAAGAACAAAAGAACGAACAAAATGAAGACCACAACAGACACTCCTATCATTCATCCACTAGTTTAACCAATGACCCAAGATCAACCTCCTGAAACAGCCATGCAACAGCACACAAAATGCACCCCCCCCCTTCATGCACTTGAAATGAAAACATGTGGTGGAAGAGTCATTAAACCTGAATAAACTGACCCAGAGTTCAATAAACAAGCTTTAAGACATTAATGATAAGAAGTGGAAACATCCAGTACAAACAAGAGTTATCACAGCACAGTGAGATCCCTGAGCTACATGCACACACGCAGAGAAACATAGTGACTGCTCTTCCAAACATTTGTTGTTTATTTCCACTTAGCTTTTGTCCACGTATGACACACCTAAGTCACAAGGACAGGTTGACACAGACATTTACTCTTTAGCGTTAGCATGTTTCTGATTACCAAGGCTTTGGTTACAGATGTACGCTGCTGCATTCCTTTCAAAGCCTCTGATTAACTCCTGTTGGTATTATCCAGAGCTGCGCATCATTAGGTAGACAGTACACTCTTACCTCCCAAAGAAAAATTGAGTTTACATGGTAGCTGCTTTATAGAAGGTTTAACAATTGTGAACATACAGCAGTGTCCGGAGTTCAGACGCTGGACTGACATAGCCCAGAAGAGGCACCAGAACACAGGCAGAGCTAAGACAGAGCACGTCCAGGGAGACCTGGCTGCTGGGGGTCCCCATTCACGCTCCTGCTTCTATATTTTTAACCCTTCATTCTTCTGGTTTTTCCTTTGTCATACTTTGCTCATCCTGGACTTAGTTTTCTTTCACCTTTGGGAGGGAAAAGAAGTCCTGGAGGATGAGCAAGGTAAAGCTGTGAGAATAAGGAATACTTCTGCTTAAGAGCACATGCCTGAGTTGAACTAGACAGTGGGCACTTACATCTGTAATTCTGTGATCTGCTGCCATTAAGCTGCCACCACAAAAATTAGGTGTGGATGGCGTTTACAACAGCTCAGGCTGTTCCTGAGCAATGTTTCCAATTCATTTAATGAACACCCCATTGCAGTCATTCAGTAAAGCTGATATTTGCAGGAAGAGAAGAGAAATGTAGTTTCAGTCCCCCACCTCTTGCAGGTTTTCACAGTGGGGCTGTACTTGTGACCTAGCAGAGCAAGGAGTAGTAAGCAGAATGCCATGCACAATGCCTCAGATGGTCACTGCAGCATCTTATGGCCAGAAAGCAACAGTGGTAGGACCCGGCTACCTTCATGCTTCCTCAAATGACTTGAGACAGCAAATTCCCAAAAGCCAAGACTGTGTACTAAACTTCACACTGTTGTCTAAAGTCATACTTGAGGGATTCCTCAAAGGCTGAATTTGAAATCTCTCGTCTGTGCAAATTTCACTGTCCAACGGTGGCTGGTGAGAATTCCAGACCCAAAGGACAGACTCCAGCATATGTCAGGTGTCTGCTAAGCTGAATGCAGATCTCTTACCTGCCACAATGTGAATGTTGCCATGGGAAGAAGTCTTAAAAGGTAGATGACATAGGGAAGACAAGAATTTTTCCTGTTAGACCAACAGATTTTCTCTAATCCACCTGCACAGCATCTAAATATTATTACTGTGCCAGTCTAGATGTGATTTATCTACGTCTGAATAGGTCAATGTCCCATTTCACATATGTGTTTGTAGACACCGAGGCAGACACAATCTCAGGCAGGTTTCAGTTACATCTTGCTGACACCCACTTTCACACTAAGGATCTCCACACTCTCCCACTGCTTTTCCCTTTACTTTTGAGGGCCTTTAATATTTCCATTTCCTTATTTTTGTTTATCTCAGGAAGCTGCTCTGTGTATGCCTCCTTGGAGAGCACGTGATGAGCCGTTTACCCTGCAAAGCCCAGCCCAACATCATGTGCCACCTCCTTCTGATATTATTTTCTGTCTGATGTCTCACCAAGTGAAAGCCTGTGATTTGCTTCCTCCTTTTCTTCCTTCTCCTTCCTTAAGACGTGTATTTTCATGTCGAATTTTGCTGCTTTCCTGGGATCTGCCCACCAGTACCAGGTGTTCTGTACATTAAGATAACCTTTGAGCATCACATTACATGGTAAAAGCAGGGAGAGACCTTAGCTCTTCCCCTCTTCTCCGTGTCTGACCCCAACTACCGCTGAAGAGACTGGGTTTCCACTTTTTTTCCCCCTCTTTTTCTTTGCAGTAACAGCACCACCTTTTGGCTCCAGGCACGATGCTGTGATTTTGTTTCAGCAGCTCAGTGATGTCTCTGCAGAGCACTGACATTTCCCAAAACAAGCCCTTGCCTGATTTAACTGTACTGATTTCATTTGTGTTGCCTAGAGAAAAGAGGATCCCACAAGCCCCTGAAATGAGGGATCATCCCTTCACCTACCTACACATCACCTGAGTTTCTTCTCCTAACTCAATGGCTTTTCAGATAAGCTAACTGGTTATCAATTAATTCCACCTCCACCCATCTCTGTGCTCTGAGTTCAGCAAAATAAGTACTAGTATGGCTGAAAGCAGAGAGCCACTTTCAGCCCTGAATGTACATAAACATACCAATCCTTTGACCCTTCTCTAATTACCTACAAGCCTGAAGTAATCAAATGCAAAGGAATGTTGCTTGTAAACCCATATTCTTAGAAACTATCAAGACATAGTTGTTTGTCTGGAGCATGTGGTGCATCTACCTGAATTTGGGAGATTTTTAAGGCAAGACAGCAAGAATCTGACACACAAGAAGGGAAATGACAATGCACACATATTCAAAGTAAAAGCTCACCTTCAACTTTCAGTCTTGCTTGAAGAAGGGACTGAAACCTTGGGTGTTTTCCTGCTTTATTGGTGACATCAGCCCTACAGCCACAACACAAAAATTGCTATCGCTTGAAGCAACTTCTGTAACACAGACTTTAATGACCCACCAAATTTCCCTTTACCCTCCAGCTCTGATAAATCAGTCTCACTTTATTGATGTGATTCCTACCAGTGGGACCCTGATCCTTCTGCCTGCCTCAGGGATTAGTGATACCAGGAGAGGTGAGGCTCTCCTTATCAGGGATGAAGCAGAATGGATGCACCCCTTTAATGGTGCAAATTCAAACCACCTCCAGAAAGGAAAGTGTTTTGATCGGAATTCAGCAGAATCTGATTAATTTCGGGAACTAACTGTTACACTCCCTGGTAAATCTCCTTTGGGAATGTCTGTGATACCAAAACTAAACAACTTCTTAAAGATCAGGAAATATATGCACCTGCAGATGTCTGAAGATGCAGAGGAAATTACTACTATCCTCGGAGTCTGAGATTAAAAACAATTATAGGTTGAGTCATGTCATGACTATGACTGTGTGCCTTGACCTTTACAGGGGTAGAAAGTGAAGTAGTCAGGTATATTTAAAGATGTACTCACAACTATCTACATTCTGATTTATTGTGTCTTCAGGTAACCTTGGATTGAATCTGGCATATTAAATTTGATTGAGTGAGTAGTCATTTGCACCACCTTTCAAAATCCAAGCATAGACAGGCAGCAGCTTTCCTTCATTACTTCTGAAACACCTGTAAAGGATTCTAGTTTCCATAATTCTCTGTTAGTTTTCTCTTATATAGTGCAGGAACCTAGTTATACTGGGAAAATGCATTGGTTAAAACACCAGTGGATGCAGACACCATCATAAATTTGATGTCCCCATTGACTGGTCTCAGATGATGACAGTCACTAAAAAGCTGGTGTAAAAATAGGTAAAATATCTTACACACTTTTGTCTTTTCCAATTAATCCCTTCCAAAAGCTTGCTTCAAAGCATCTCTCAGTGGTTTTTGGGGGTTGTAGTTTGGCTAATCAACAGCCATCTCTGGAATGAAAATTTGGCTGAAATGAGCATATTAGCCTTCCTGTCACAGTATCTAATCTTGAGTTTGAATGAAAAACAAATATGCAAAGACTGGAACAATGTTTGTCTGTTAAAACAATCTCGATGAACACAACATAGAAAGGAAATAGCAAAGAGTTCAGGTATTTACACAATGAAGTTGAACACAGGCTTTGAGGCAGCTTTTTTATGGTCTCTCCCACCTAGACATAGTTGTATCTGGAGAGGAAATTTCAAATTATTCTACATTGCTCAAAAGCAGCTCCTGAAGAAATGAACAGAGCTTTTGCAAAGATGCTAACTGCTGTCAAAGTTTTCCTCTTAATCATTTTAAAGCCTGATCCAAAACACATTGCAGTTGATAGAAAGTGTCTTATTGGCTGCTTTAGGCTTTCATAAGAATGCAAACCCTCATTTTCAAATGGGGCTGCTGTCAAAAAAAAAGGAGGAGAAAAACAACTTGTCAGTTATTTAGGCACCTAAGGATGGTTTGAGTCCTGGTCATTAACAGCTTTATCTGACAAACATAACTCCTGTCAGACTTCAGACCAGCTGGAAGTCTTCTGGGGCAGAGGAACTTCTTAATAAGTTGTGATCTTATTAGAGTACAACGTGGGAGTATCTAGGATGTATTATGCTTAAAAATCCAACAACAACTGAAGATTTTTTCTGTTCATAGCTGATTTTTGCCAGCAACTTGCAGCTCAAGCAACCTCTGGTGCTGACTGACCCCTTGGTCATTCCCACTGGAGGTGGCAGAGATCATCCAACCCCAAATCTGTTTAATGTATTTTGTCCTCTTAACTTACTGAACAGAGTTATCTTAAAGCAGCCCTAACATACTAATTTTTTCTAATTCATTCATAGTAGGAGTGAGGCTAATGAAACAACTCACTTCAAATGTCCTGGAGGTATCTTTGACAAGATACCTGCCAGCACACAGTCATCAGTAGTCTGTTCCTACTGCAGTGACAAGCGCAACATGATCAGGAGAAGGGAAATCGATCACTAAAGGGAAAGCAAAACCCAAGAAGGTATATAAGAAAACCAGCAGGAAGATGCTAACATGTAACACCAGCTCTTCTCTAGGACCAAACAACTCCCCTAGCAATAAATAGTGCAAATGTTACATTGTTCTTTTACTTTATATTAAGCTGTTGTTTTAGCAGTGGAAAGACAACAAAGATACTCCATGTGAAACTGGAAGTGTCAGTCTTGTAATAAATAAACTGGGTTACACATGTTGGCAGTGGTCTGCTTGGCCATCTTCTGGCACTGCAAGTACTAGTGAAGTTGCTGATGGATGTCCAGCAACAGCAGAAATACAGCATGCAATTAACAATATGGCACATTTTAAGACAGGATTTCCTCTAAAGTTATTTTTCCCTGAGCCACTCCCCGCCTTGATTTTCCTTGATTATTTTGATCCAAAGCCTCCTTTCTCAGTCTTTAACTCACATACACAGAAGAGGGAGCTAAGCCACCAGAAAATAAAATCCCCTTCTCTCCTCATCACTGAAAAATGGGGTATAACTCAGTCCGTTCTCTGCCTTAAAACTGCAGTTACTCAGTATTGAAGCTCCTCTGTGGTGAGGTCCTCTCTTCCAGCCCAAACCCCTCCTGAACACACAGCTGATGAGCAGGAGCACATATGCAGTGCATCTCACTGCATCTTAGGGATTCTTTCATTTTTCAGGGATTTTACTTTTTTTAGAGATTTTTTTTTCCTCTACAATTTCCCTTTTACCAGCATATTTTGTTATACACACTGGATAAAAATCCCAGTATTTTTTAAGGGACTGCGGCAACATGCAGAACATTTCCTCTCTGTGCTCATTCTAATGCAACTCCAGATTTCTATTATCTGCTATCAAGCCATGGAGCTTGCCTGTGAACCTTTTGGTGCTGACATCAACCCTATCCTGGCCTTGGCCAGACCTCTCAGAGAAAGATTTTCACATCATAAAACTTCTCACAGTACCTACATTGCTTGTAATCACCCCAAAACTGACAGAATATGGAAACATAACTTCCATCTGTGAGGTACTGGTACTCATGGAGCAGGACAATTTATAGGGCAGACTTATTACTGCAACACTGAACCTTATTACTGCTGAATCTTGCAGCAGTGAAAAACTGGACAATGAAATGGCAGATCAAGTTTAAGACCCATAACTATGAAGCAGTAGTCATGGGAGGAAAAATCTCATCATCTAAAAATTCCGCATCTGGCTGTGCCAATGCCCCAGTTGAATTTCTTTGCCTCAGCATGGTACTTTTCCAGAAGAGTCAGGTTCACTGAAGTAGAGATGGCTTCAGTACAACAGCCTTGTGAGAATTGTGAAAGTCCTCTGTTCTGATCACCATTTCTAACACCATCAAATCCTGTGTTGTTCAGTAAGTGAGAGGAGTCTTTCATACCTGAGTCTGGCTGAATGTCCCCATCTGGATTAAGATGTGAAGTGCAAAGAAGAGGATTTAAATCAAATCTGAAGAGTCATGTGCTTTAGTGAAGTCTTATGAAAGTACACCTTGTGTGCTCCTTCTCACCGTGCATTGCCCAAGTGGTGCTGGCCTCAACATAGGCACCTGTATGAGAACCTCCAGACCAAAGGCCACCCTACACCAGGACTGGCTAGTTTGGGCCCCAGAATCAATATTTGTCAAGATAAGAAACAATGTTTAGTTACTCATATGCTATTTCAGCCAATATTGCTTTTTTATCAGAATAGTTTGAGGTTATGAGCTTTTCTTTGTTAATATGAGAATAAATATCCTGACTTTTCCACCTCCATCTCTTAAATTTTAATCCACAAAGGATCATAGAATCATAGGATGCTCTGGATTAGAAGGGACCTTTAAAGATCATCTAGCTTCTAGGAGAATCTGTTCCATGATCTTCCCAGGCACAGAGGTGAGGCTGACAGGTCAGTAGTTCCCAGGGTCCTCCTTTCTACCATTTTTTAAATGGGTGCTATAAGGATGCAATACGGTGTTTTAAACAACAAGGAGTTTTAATAATTCATCAGCTCTAAGATACAATTCAAGGAGTGAATGATGTGGTCCTGATGTAGCAGAGGAAAAAACACAGGACTTTCACCATTTACAAGCAAGGGAACTGAATGACAGAGATTGTGCAATCTTTTCCTGAAGAAACCTTAGTCTTATCCTTAGACATCTCGAGTTTGAATAAACTTTGCTATAAATCCTATTAGTACCCGGAAGTACTTAGCCAAGTCACTGTAGTCATCAGATGCTTTAAAAGACATATTTTTAGATTTAGAGACAACTGCTAAAGAAGGTACCTAGATGTGTCCAGTAGGTGTCATTTTTGTCCACTCTCGCTTTCTTTACTAAAAGTTAATGAGTGTAGCAAGAAGGCATTTTCATTGGAAAGTCAGAGGTATTGTTGCTTTCCTATGCAAATAGATGGTATTTGGCAGATGAAACTATGTCATGTGCAGAAATGGTGGGTTTGACCAGAATCTCTCCAGGCTGAATGGGAATGCTCAGAATCAGTTTGGTTCCTGGTCATTTATGAACTAAATTAAAGACCTGGGCAGGCAGGTTCAGATTTTGCTCAAAGTCCAGTTCTGCAGAGTTTGGCAATCCAAAATTAAGACTCTCCTCCATGATCCTGTCCTTTCCATTTCTACATATCCTCAGCCTCTGGGTACGTTCCCTTGTACTGATGGAGTTACAAAACACACTGTCCATCCGTGGGCACTTCTGGCGAACAATTTCTTCCCTCCTCCCCCTGCTACACAGAAAACCAGAAAGTGCTTCTGCAAACGCAAGTTAGGCCATGGCTGCTGGAAACAGAGTGAAAACAACCAGGGATGGTTTGTGGTCTGGCAAATAATACCATTTCTGCATTGCACAGACCTCTGGAGCAGGACTGCAAGCACCTACCCCCACCATCAGCCAATGCTATGTCTACAATCCTGACAAGCAAATCCTGGCATGGCTCACTCTGGACAAGTGTGAGACATTTTATTAATTCTTTTTTTTTTTTTTTTTTTTTTTTTTAAT
>WTSP01007582.1:23923-35367 GCA_025331215.1 Actenoides lindsayi
ATGCCCACACAGGACGGGAGCAGAGGTAGCAGCTTTTCACAGGATCACAGAATCACACAGAATCACAGAATGTTAGGGGTTGGAAGGGACCTCCAAAGATCATCAAGTCCAATGCCCCTGCCAAAGCAGGACCAAACTAGAGCAGATCATGCAGAAATGCATCCAGACAGATCTTGAAAGTCTCCAGAGAAGGACTTTCTTTTAGTGCATCTTCAGTCCAATACCCATCATTCCAGAAATGAGGATGGGGGTTTGAGGGCTCTGTAAGCCAAGTTAACAGTGAAGGAGGAGATGATGTTGCTCTTTAAGGATATGTGGCAATATTTTAAGTCAATGGGCCAGTATTAGGGAAGGGGTAACTTTCAATTGATGTGAGTGTTAAATTGGGTGATTTGGTTTGTTAAATTCAGGCAACAAACAAGATCACCAAAAATATGCAAGGGCAGCCCAGAAAGCCAGCTGTATCTTGGGCTACATAAACAAAAACATGGCCAGCAGGTCAAGAGAGATGATTCTCCCCCTCTACTCTGCTTTCATGAGATCTCACCTGGAATACTGCATCGAGCTCTGGAGTCCCCAACACAAGAAAGATATGGACCTGTTGGACCGAGTCCAGAGAAGGGCCATGAAGATGATCAGCGAGCTGGAGCACCTTTCCTAAGAATGCAGGCTGAGAGAGTTGAAGGTGTTTAGCCTGAAGAAGACAAGACTCTGGGAAGACCTTTTTGTGGCCTTCCAGTATCCAAAGGGGGCCTACAAGAAATCTGGGGAGAGACTTTTTACAGGGAGTGTAGTTATAGGATGAGGGGTAATTGCTTCAAACTAGAACAGGGTAGATTTAGATTAGAAATTAGGAAGAAATTTTTCACTGTGATGTATACAAGACTCTGGAACAGGTTGCCCAGGGAAGCTGTGGATGCTTCATCACAAGACCAGGTTAGATGGGGCTTTGAGCAACCCGGCCTAGTGAAAGTTGTCCCTGCCTGTGGCAGGAGGGTTGAAAATAGATGATCCTTAAGGTCCCTTCCGTGATTCTATGATTCTAAGAACCTAAGATAGTGTATCCTAGCCCCTGCTCACATGTGCTTGTCTCAGTGCCACAAGCCTGGCTCGATGCTCAGCTCTGGCTGCCATAGAAAAGGACTTACAGCAGAGGTACAATTAGTTATCTGAGGATTAGGTCCTTCCCTAGGTGGCCTCTCCTTCAATTTGTCCTCTGCACCAATGGTTTGAAAAACATCAACTTCCATATAGCTTTTGTACAATAAATATCAAAGGAATAAAGGAAAGAGAAAATATTACCTATTGGGAATTTCCTGTGAGAGGCTGTGGTTAGGCTAAAACTCCATGATATAATGGAGATTAGAATTATCAACATTAAATAGTGACCTTCGAACACAGTATCTAGCAATTTAGTCATAAGCAGAGCATCTGACCCCACTTAATAAGCAGCTACTTCTCTAGTCTCTATAGGATGGAGACAGGCATATATATTGATTCCCATTCAGGGTCCTTGGAGGGTTTTTTTGTCTTTTCCCTTTATTTTCCAAGGTTTGCATTTTTTGGTCTTTAAGAACATAGTTTAATGGTCTTAGCTACATGAAGCTTTTCCCATGGTCCTGTTTTATCTCTGTGTTTCATATGGAAGTAAGTAAAAATTGTCACCACTCTAAAACTATTAAACTTTAAAGGACCCTTTCTCCCTACCCCTATCATTGTCAACATTTGCAATATCCTCTGCTAGTCTATACCTAGAAGCAAGAATTCCTGATAATTCTGTGGTAAAGAATCAGAGGATATATAGAAATGGACTGTAGAGTGAACTCTTATCCTCTTCTCTCTACCATAGGTTACTGAACTGTGGAAACATCAATTAAGGTCAAAGCAAAGAGGTATAAAGATAGATTTTAATCGTGCTGGTTATTGGCTGAAGAACATTTTAAACACGTAGTTTAAAGTTGTTCCATTTCCTCTGTTTCGGTAAATATAAGATGTGTATAGCCCATAATTACATAGACAAGTTTTGTTGACTGCTTCCTCTTTTGCATAAAGGTTTTTCTCAGTTTTGTTCTTAAACAGACTCTCCTATGAGCTGTTTTTTTATGCCAACAGGCATAAATTCAAAAGACTAACCAATCATCCTTAAAGACACAACAGACTTGCCCTACATCTATTTCTGTGAGTGTGTCTCATCATTCCTGGATTTCTGAAGTTTACTGTAGTTATCTAGCTCATGTGTCTTGCAAATGATCCAAATAAACAATGAGTCATATTGGCAGAGCCAGCAGAAAAATGGTTAGATCATGATTTAGAGCTATGATAAGCAGCATGCAGGTCAGTAACTCCTGTGCAGAACCTAGCCACACTGCCAAAGAACAGTGCAAATACATTCAGAAGAAAATGTCTTCTTGTAGTATTAAATATAGTTAGTTATATTTAATAGGTAGCCCTCAAATGTACTTTTTGAATCAGGAAGTCCCTTTTTTTTTTTTTTTCTAGAGTGCCAGAAATTGGTAGAATAAAAGAAGGGAAAGATTACTTCATGCCCATCCTGTTTTCAGTAGTCCAGGCATCTTCTTACCCAGCTGTCCCACAGCCACCACCACAGGGATGTGCCTGAGCTGACCCTGCCTGGCAACACTTAATGTGCCATGCTGGTTTTACTTCATATTCACAGAGTAGGTTCAAATACCTCATAACCACAGGAGAATGTACTGATGCCACTATTCCAAAGAACACAGTGACTTTGATCCTCCATTCCAGTAACATTCTTGCCAAATACTCCTGAACTCACATTGAGAATTTTCCTCCATCATACTTGCCACAGGGTGTAGTGATACAGTGATTATTGGTGGGGGTGAAAGAGCAGCCAGATGCATCCAGCTGGAATGACCTTAGCGATTAAGAGAACAAGCACCACAAAATCTCGCTCTTCATGGTCGAATGCACAGCACCGCTGCAGCATCAGGCTGCCTTGAGTGCTCCCTTGAAAAACCTCTGTTCTGCAACATGCCTTAGCAGCAAACTCCTGGGTGTGTAGAGGAGAAGTAAATAGAGGAAAAGAAACGGAAGGTAGAAAATATCTTCACGTAGTGCAACTGCAACCCTTACAAGTTCTACTCTCTTCTATAACCTGTCCCCTTTGCTCTACAAACAACACCACCAGGTTCTGCTCCTGGGAGAAGTCTGTAACCACCAAGGCCTCTATTATCATGGGAGGTCACAGAACGAGCTCCATTTCCTGGCTGCCAACTGCTTGATTTCTCAATTTGCATTTTTTTCCCATGCACGTAAAAGCTGGGTTTACATCTTGTTAGATTTGTAAGGTCCTGTTCTGTTGGGAGGATGTTTAAAGTAACTGAAAAAAAATGAAATACTCACGTGAGAATGAATATAGGAAATCACAGTTAAAGATATTTGCAGTCTTTCTCCAGTAACAAATCCTGCAAATATACTAATGAAATAGTACTACTACTGTTGTTTCGGTGCTGGAAGGGAGGCTGTGGCTTGCGGGTTTTCAGCTTACAGATCACCTTGCCTATGTATCTGTGAAAGAATGCAATCTTCTTCTATCTCTCCTAAGTATCAAGTGAAACATACTAGCTTGGCTATTGCTCCAATTACATGTATACCGCGCAGTTCCAATTATTTTATTAAAAAATATCTATGTAAATTAATAGTGTAATTTGATCACATATTAATAAAGTTAATAATGATGCCAGCACAGTATCATGAACCAAGAACCTTTATCTCAAATATCTTGCAACCTAGGATAAATAGACTACAACAACAACAAAAACAAAGAGAAGAATAGTGTGGTTACTTTTCACCACGCCTCCTTAAATTCTAGGTATTTTCTTTAATATAAGGATGTTGTTGGCTGGCAGGACACCATTTAGCAGGAAGAAACAAACAGTTGTTCCAAATCCAGGAGCACCACAACTGAAAAAACAAAACAAAACAAAAAAAACAGACATTACAAAAAAAATCACGGATAGATATGATTATCAGAGTTGCCAGCACTGGATTATTAGATTCCCTGTATTGCTTATTGTGCATGTTTTGTCATTTGGAAGAGAAATTTATGAACAAAGATTCTAGAGATTCTCCTTCACCCCTTGGAAGTTTCCCAGAACTGCAGGTCCAACGTGTCATTGACTGACTGCCCTGGAAACTCTCTTTTCCCACATACATTACCAAGAAGTATTTTTAACTGAGGTTTTTAAAGTCTGACAAGGTATTTTGCTTGTTGTTTTTGCAGGTGCTGTCATTTTCTGCTTTTTGGCAGTCGTTGAGATACCACAAAAAAAAGATGTTTTTTCACAGTGATTCAGCCCTGAGCCAATACTGAAAGTTCACACTATTTACTTTGACTAAGCATCCAAACTTGTGTGGACTTCCCTGGTCCGAGTCTTCTGGTTTTTTAGATTTATTGCCCAAACACAGAATTCTGTGAGTGTGTCACCTCCTGGGTTGGAGACACAGAAGCTGCTGTTGCTAGATATATGGTGACTTCGGCTTGATGTAGCCTCTCCTGGAGCTCAGGGGTGTAATAATTGTATCGACAGACAACTGGTCCCACAGCCCGTGTCCCTGAGTGATTCCCCAGCCTGAGTGGTGGGAGGTGGGATCTTCATCACCAGCTTAAGGAGAAGGAGATGCTGGTGGCAACACCAGATGTCCAGAGAAACTGAAGAACCCCATTAGAGGACAGCAAGGGAAGGCCTGGGGCTGCAAAGGAAAAAGGCACACGTTGCTTGCCTCTTCCCAGACAAAGGGTGTCCCAGCATCCATAGCCACCAGGGACACCCCATGAAGGGGGTCACTTCCCACAGTGTCACCAAGATTACCCCAGTGGGTCTTATCCCATGGGGTAACCAGTTACACCCGAGGGGGTCACATGCCATAAGATCATAAAGGACATCTCAAAGTGGGGGGTCCCATCCCATGGAGTCCCTATGACCACCTGAAAGAGTCACATGCTATAAAGATCACATGGTCACCCCAACAGGGTCACATGCCATGGGGTCACCAGGGACACTCCAGCAACCACAGGGTCATCAGGGATGCCTTAGGCAGGGGACACAGCCAGCGAGCCATTCCCCCCAGCCAGAGGTGAACCCCACCAGTGTGCCCCTGGGGGATCTCTGCAGGGGCTTATAGGGGGTCGTGGAGCAGCCTGCTCTAGGTGTCCCACAGCTGCTAGCTGCTAGCTTTGTCTTCTTTCCTGCATGGTCAGTGGGACCCTATTGCACTCCTGGCATGGGACATCCCACCCGGCACCTGCTCACTGGTGCATCTCCTGGGGCACCTGCTCCTCAGTGCACACAGATGGTTCCTCTGTTCCTTCAGAACATCTCCCTCTGACATGTCTGCCCACAACACTGGGATCCAGACAAGGAAAGTACTCGTAACACTTCATGAGGAAACCATCACACAAACTCTTGACTTGTCAAGGTCCTGTTGATTCCATATTGCAAAACTGTCTCCAGCATCCCTCAGAACTTCAGGGCAGAGGGCAGCAGCTGGCACCTGTCTGGGGAGGATCCTCCACAGCTCACCCCTTCCTCAGCCCTTTTGGAGATCCTCTGTCATTTCTTCAGCGCAGTGCTCCCCTCACCTCTCCCTGCCAGCCACCATGCCCTGTCATAATGACAGACTCAGCCTGGTCACAGCCACCATGCCCTGCCAGACTCCAGCCACCACCTGACAATTAAATTGTCCTGTGTTAAAAACAACAACAATAACAACAACAACAACGCTCCAAAACCAACCAACCAATAACAAAAAATAACCCCAAGACTTCTGGTGTCTTTGCAGATGAATGCTCCTGGCAAATTTGCAGTCCATGTTCCACCCCCTACCCCCCCAGGCTCCACCACATTGCCCACCGCAGGATGATGAAATAGGGAGGGAGGATGGCATCATGCCCACAATGCATGATGCAATTCAAGATGCTGCCATGCGAACCTGAGTCCTACTACCACCTGTGGGACAGCCCACACACTTCCTCACTGTGACCCACCCCTTGGCTTCCTCTCCCCAGGCATTCGCTCTCCTTCACTCCTCTCCTGCACAGGTGGGGATGGTGACAGCCCTGCCAACAGTCACAGGGACACACACACAGAGCACCTAGACCCATGAAGAAGGCAGGGAGCAGCTGACACCAGGACCTTCCTAAAGCTCAGAGAGCCCAGAGAATAGAAACAGGTTGTAAAGTGCAAAACATACTTTGTTGTTGTCAAGTGCAAAACCCTTTTTCCTGTTTCCCCTATTTACTTCTCCTTTATATGCCTTGGAGTCAGCTGGTGCATCTGTAGAGAGATCTCTGGTGAGGAAGAACATGGTGTCCTAACCCTTGAAGGAAGACTTCTTTTTTCTGTCTTGTTTGTTTGCACTCTTAATGTCAAAGGTCACCCCAGCAGGTTTCCTTCTCCCATCAGTTGCTGACATCCCACAGCAGCACAACCACAGACAGTGTACTTGCTAGGGGGCAGGGGAAGGAAACACCCAGCACGTGACTGTGGATGCATGGCAGAAGCTTGTCCCCATGCTCAGAGCCAGCATGGACATCAAACACATCCAGCTCTGTGCTGGTTTTGCTTTCCACAGTGTCTCCTGGAAAGAAAGCAGCATCTCAAATGTGGTGTTTATTTAGCAAGGTGGGGATTATGGCTGCAGGTTAGTGGAGCTACACAGAGCTGCTCCCCATAGCAAGGCTCCTCCGAAGTCAAGAAGTGGATAGATACAGCCCTCAGGTCAGCATAGTAATAAATGGGCACTCAGTGAGGACAGCACTCCCGTAGCTCCTGCGGTGTTATCTGCAGAGCAGCTGTAGGGGATTTTCCATCTCAAGGGAGGGTTTTTGTTTTCTCTCCCACTTAGAACAAGCAGCAGAAAATCACACCCTCCCCCTCCCCTTATGTTTCTGCATATGAAAAATAAAACCAAAAAGGAAATGAGCTCATCTCAGTGCAGAGGCAAAGCTTTAAACTGAAACTACCTCATACCACGGGATGCTCTCAGACCCTCATACAAACTTTGCTGTCCGTCTAGCGATGAGTCAAGTGGTCCCTCTGCCTTCACAGTCTGTGGCCACCTTGCCAACTTTCACCAAGACATGATTTCCATCTGCCCCGCTTCTCCAACAGCACCGCCTGTGTTGAGACCCTTCATATAGAGAGGCAGGGCATATAGAAGGTTTCACGTTGCCATGTTGCAATGTGCAGATCCTGAAATGGAAATGGTCCAGACTCCCCTAGTGCCTGGAGATTGCTGGTACTCACCAGAGCAACCAAAATTGGTATACCTTGGCAGGGTGTGTGCACACATGTGTGGTGTAAGGGCACAGACTGCTCCTATACTCCTGCCAGCTCCCGAGCTCTGGGATGTGATATCTATCCACAATATAGTCTCATAATTTCATGCCTCCTTTTCCTAAACAGACATTTTGAAATGAAACTCAAATCATATTGTCATCATTATATGTCCTTATTATAGCAAAGACATGGCCCCAAGACCCCCAGCCAAACACCCTGATTTCTTATTCATATAAATCATGGACAATTCAAATTGTAGAGGAGAGAGTATGCTATTCTAATAATGTTGAGCATACCCTCTGCCTTTTCCAAATGTAAAAGTCTAATCTTTACAGGAAAAAAAGCAGTTAAGCCCTAAAAATTTCAAAGGCTTCAGAAAAGATGGTACGTGTGTCCTACCTTGGTTCAATCCCGCTTTCTATTGTTAATTCTGTTTGCCTTTTGCCCTGCGTTCAGCCTGCCTGCTATATTCAATCTTTCCCTAAGTTAAATGTGCTTTGTGGGATTTAGGGGGACTAAGTGATTCTTTATCCAACTGTAGCTTATTCAAACAAGGCACTTCCAAAACCCAGAACAAAGAAAATATTATTCAGAATAGTAGGAAAATCTTCTAACCATGCAAAACAGCTCCAGTCCCAACTGAAGAGCATTGGAAGAGGACAGAGAAGACACTGCAGCACTGAGGACTCAGTGCCAGACCAGGAGTCCCAGCCCATCATGCCAGTGTCCAGCAAAGCTCCTTTGGATTCCTTAATTATCCCATTAGGCTTCAGTGATTCACAGCAAGTCACTGATAATGAGGCCCATGTGTTTTATCAGATTGCTGGCTCAGCTGCAAGGCACCAGCATGCCAGGACAGCACCAAGTGTCTCACAAATGGGATTTCCCTTTTTTTTTTTTCTTCCTTCAATCTCACACCTGCTGCATTGATTTTACACAGAAATTATGACAAAGTGCAGAGGAGGCATAGGGAACAGGGGAAATAGGAATAGCCAGAGCCTGAAAAAGATCTGGCAGACCAGCAAGCAATGAAGAATTCCAGAAATGGAGCATATTAAATTCTCAACAAAGATAGAGAGACAGAAAATAACCATAGTCACCATCCAATGAAGGACTTCTGCAAAAACCCAGCAGTGATGGTGCAGCTGTGCTAACAGTATGCTTGGAGTTTGCAAAGACACCTACGCACACAGAGGAGAGCTCTTCAACAAATAATCCACCAGCCTGACAAACAGTGATCAAAGCCAATATTTACTTTACTAACACTTACTTTGTCTAAACAGCAATTGCAAAGGCTGGTCTTTATGAGGATATGCACATCTAAAACTCACTTAACAAACTACCTAGCAATTTTTGCTCACTCTTACATCCTTTTTTACTCTTCAGAAAGCTTTTTGTTGATTACCAATGAGCTGAATTAGGAAGGGCCTGACAAGGAGCCACCTGCAGTGTCTTGACTTTCTGCTTTCACGGAAAAGTCAGTTCACAAAACAATCTGCCCTGGCTAATTTGGAATTGACTATATAACAACCTGTGGCCAGTCTGTCAAGTTTCCTCACAGTTACTCCTTCATTAAAGAACATGCAGCCAATAAAAACTCATTTCAACTTCAGGGATATCAAGGAGGGTCTCTGCTCTCCAACCCCATCTCAAGAAAGGTAATTGCTCCCAGCAGGAAAACTGCTTTGCCCACCCTGGCTTTGATGGGCATCAGATCAGACATGCGAGTCAGCTTTCTAAACCATTTTGCAAGTAATTAATTAATGCTGACTGCTTGGCACACAGGTGGGTAACAGAGGAAAAGATGGATGTTCATCCCCTCCACCAGTGACAGAACACTGCGATATGCAAACAAGCCAAGCAAGTTCACCTTTTGCTAGGAAAATTGTACGTTTAAGCTGTCAAGGGAAGCAGCAAGAGTAACAGCATTGGGGAGAGTCAACGAATTAAAGGTAGGGCCATTTGGTAATATTTAAACAGCAGATAAGACCTCTGCAAATGGGGAGTACACCTGAGCAGTGGGCAGAAAGGTCCGTTTAGTTTCTTTTCCCATTTGGTGCTGGATCACACCAGCAATTCAGAGTTGAATTTCCTGGAGTATTTCACTTAACTATTTAAATCTCCATTAATCTCTCTGTAGTAGAGGTGTTAGCAGCACAGCAGCAGCTGCTGGAGACCAAAGCTTTGCTGCAGTTGCCATCAGAAAATCACTAACACAAAACAAACCCGTGTCCTTGAAAAGTGAGATTGAGATTAGTGCTTAAGGCTTGAGGATTTATGAAGTTTTACTTGTAACAGTGAGAGAAATCCCTGGAGAAAAGTTGCCAGAGAAGAGCAGACGACAGAGTTAGAGTCATTTAAGAAATGGAAAATAAAATAGCCTGCCGAGGTCACCATCAGCTTTGCTCTGTGTGGCCGCACCCTGCTGCACTTTCCTGAAATGACCTTTGGTTTGTGCTCCTGACAATAGAGCCGAGTTTCCTGCTTGGGTGCTGGCACCCAGGAGGATCAACGGGATCTGCCGACTCAGCGATCCGCATAAATGGGAAAAGGGGGAGCAAAACAAACAGCTTCTCAATTAACACAAGATGTCATCACCAGGCAACCTGGGGAAGGTGAGAAAATGAACTCCAATAACTAAGAGATTTAAAAATCTTAAAGGCACAGAAACAGCCTGAAGCTGATTCAGCAAAAATAAATGAGTTCAGAGGAAAAAAAAAAGCTAGTTTCCTTTCTCTCCTACTCTCGATTTCGTTTCTGCAACATTCGATTTCCATTCAGCTAGCCTGCCTGCTGGTGTTACTCATACTGGGAGTCCTTCACATGTTGGCTTTCAGTAACATATTCCTGGTTAGACCACATCACCCGCACCCCAGAAAAGTTCAAGACACGTTATCTCAAGATGATTCTCTCTCCTCAGCTGTGTGATTGTGTTAACTTCAAATAGTGTTAAATAGAAATAAATTGAAAGGGTTGTGCTCCTTGGGCTGCTGCTCTGCTCCCCACTGTGGCTATGCCCATCTGTGGACCCATGGTTCTGCTTGGTGGAGCCATGTCAAGAAACATCTTTTCTGTCTGCTCCAGTAGCGCAGCTTCCCAGGCATCTGTGCTTCCCACAGCTACACTGCTTTATTTAAGGGAACTGAAACAAAAAAAATGTTAGAGCTCATTGGTGGCTTTAAACCACGATGGACTTTTTTTTTTGCTCTGCATGTTGTGCAATCCTATAACTGGCAGCAGCCCTGCCGTGTGCTGCTCCCGCCATAACAGGCTGTGATTTGTCACATGTCAGTAAGGCCTTCACAGACCAGGAAAAACCTGCAGGGAGGTGGGCCAGATCTGGAGCTGGTGCAAGTCAGCTCCCCTCTGAAGAGTGGGCTTCCTGCCTCACACCACAGCAGTCAGGTTCACAGCTCTGACTGCAGTGATGGGGAAGGTCAGCACTTCAGATACTCTTACTCACAGGTGGGTCTTTTAACCCATTTTGTACACTAAAGTCCTTCATTGTTCTTATTATCCTACCACTATTTTAAAATAAAATAAAGAAAATAAACAAATGCCTGTGACTCACTATCTCACTGGATTGTGCCCAGCTGCCCTGATAGGCAAGCATCTCCCCTCCCACATATGTCTAAAAGAAGGGCCCATCTCCTTGTGTTGCTGCAGGGATACACAGGGAGAAGTTTCTGTTAAAAGATCAGTCCCCTTGGGATGAGGAAATGTTGCTAAGCAGGACAGGATCAAGGTTGATTTGTTTTTGGCCTTACTAGAGGAGCAGTCACTTAAATAATTTGCCCAAGTATTAGATCAGTCTCCGAATTAGCAGAGAAGAACAAGCCCCAGGTCACCCATGACTTTGCCTGAAAGAGTAAAATAGATGAGCCAAAAAACCACACATGTGCCCAGTAGGGCAAGGGACTGGCACGTCCCTCTTCCCCGGGGCCTGAGTTCGTGAGTGCTTTCCCTGCATTTGGGCCTGCTGAGCACTGCAGAGAGCTGGGGGCACACAGGAGTCCCATTAAGCACATTGCCTCACTGTGCTGGCATCCTGGAAGGGATGCCATGGTTCAAGGAGCAACCATCAGATGCAGGCTGGAGCATCCTGTGCTGCAGACCACAGCACCT
>WTSP01007583.1:8464-22701 GCA_025331215.1 Actenoides lindsayi
CCCAGGCTGCCCAGAGAGGTTGTGGAGTCTCCTTCTCTGGAGAGATTCCAAAGCTGCCTGGACAATGGGATCCTGGGTGCCCTGCTCTGGGTGACCCTGCTGGAGCAGGAGGGTTGGATCAGATGATCTCCAGAGGTCCCTTCGCATTCCTACCATGCTGTGAATATTCTGTGATAATGAGTTCCATAATTTATTTTAAAAACACATGGAAAAGGTGTTCTCTTAGTTTTTAGTTGCCTCTGCTCATTCAACTGGGTTTTTATAGTACATCTCTTTAACTCCATTTACTTGAAATACTAGTGAGTAACTCTTCCATGTCCACTTGTCAGTTATGTTTGTATTTCTTTAGACTCTTCTCTTTTGTTTTGTTGGTGATTTCTTTGAGGCTGAGGATCCACCAGTGTTTAGTGCCTCCCATAGAATATATTCCAACAATCTGGTTTTTGCTGTTACCCTTCTCTATTCCAGAGTCTTAGAAGCAAGTGGTGGGGTACAGGATTGACACCCAGGAAATGGTGCTGAAGATCCTGAGCTGTTGAGGTTAAAAACAAAGCTGAGGAATTAATGAGAGATCACAGGATAAACTGCTTGATGTTCTCTCTGGACAAACTTAAACGTGTCCCGTGGGAAGAAAGGCAGTTTGGATTTTCTGTAAATGATGGTGGGCCCTGAAGGTGCTGCTGCTTCTTCAGAGGAGACAATTTTCAGTTCCAGAAGAAACTGGTTTGAGCCTTCCCTGGGGTAATTTAGTTTGATGTCCTCTGGTCCTTGTGCCAGAACTGAAGTATTTTGAGAGATGTTGTGACTTGGTCACGCCGAGGGCAGCTGGATGCTCGTAGGTGGTATAGGCAGAGGTAGCGCCTGTGCCACGGAGAAAGCATTCAACTGTATGTTTGGGAAAGCCTGAAGCGTTTTACTTGTTATCCCGCCACAAATTACATACTTGAGGAGGCTGTTATGGGTACTGTGTGTGACATGAGTGCTTGGTTTGGAAAGCTGTAGATGGTTTATTGCTTGGAAAGCAAACCTGTGCCAGCCCGTAGCCTGGAGCTTTTACCCTGATGCTTTCTGTTCTTCCAGAGCCAGGGAAAATGGATGCTTTAATTTCCCGGTGTAATTAAGCCAATGCCCCTAAATTGCAGGCGGGTTTGACTGTAGCCAGGTATTGGCAGGAGATGCAGTAGCAGGCTGCCTGCTTTGTGAATAAATTCTAGGTGGAAACAAAGCGACTTAGAGGTGCCTGGCGTGTTTCCCGCAACCTTGCCAGCTTTTTCAAAGCCATCTTCTGAACTTCGAAATGCTTCCAAGTATCCAGCGTTCGCAGAAAGCCGCTCTTCTTGTTCGTGTGTTACGCTGGAAGAAGGGGGAAGTTGTCAGAAGTGAGGCTGCTGAGAAGTTTGAAGGGCAAGAGAAGTGGCAGGAGCTGTTAAAGTCCTGGTTTCTTTGGAACGAGAACGAGCAGAATTCTTGACTGCGTCGCAGAAAGCGTCTGTCTCGGAGAGATGCGGAACTGGAGATTTCATGGGAACGGCCTCTTTTCTTCTCTGTAACGTGAGCTTTGAAGATGTGAAAGGGAAGAGGAACCGTTAAAAGAAGCGAAGTGCTGAGAGCTGAGGGCTTGAGCTGTGAGGCTCCGGTGAGGTTTCGATGGCAAGGGGGGGATCTGGCTTCCGACCCGCGCTGGTGCCGAGTCCCGCTGCGGAAAGGCCTGGCCTCAAAACCTGGTCAGAGAGGACAAAGCCGTATTGAGAGGGGAATAAAAGCCAAGATGCACGGTGACCTGAGAAGCAGCTCCATCTTGGTGAAAAACAAGCAGTTCCTGTAATTGATTTCTTAGCACTGCTCTCCTGTGCCTGGAGTGTGAGGTCGGTTTGAAGAGGCTATTAGCGGATCAATAGCAGAGGTCTCCCATAATAGGTTGTTCAGGTACCACTGACATAACTGCTCTGATTAGCTCTTGTGTCTCCTTCTGTACTTCCTGAGCTGCTCGGAGTAATGGGTGAGGTGAGGGAGGAAGAAAAGCTTTTGGCTTTGTAGCTTGGCCTGCTTTTTTGGGGTTTTTTTTCTAAGCATCTCCGAGTAAGGGTCATGTGGGCTACTGAGCCTGCCTTTGAGGTAGCCCGCTACAAAGATGTTTTCTTTCACTTGTTTTGTTAGAACTCGCTAAAAAGAAGATCTGGCAGTATTTGAATTGAAATTTAGGGGATAAAACAGATTTCTGGGGATCTCTTTGGTCTGAGGAATAAAGCTGGAGTTCCGTTCACGGTGTCCTTTGAATTGGCAGGTGCGGAAATGAACGTCGGGCCGTCGCTACCCTGCTCAGCCAGGCTCGCTCTGCTTCCATTTCAAAGCTTGTCCTTCTCTTGAACACTGATACTTTTATATTGCTTTACACACCTGGGAAACATGGAAGATAATACATGTTACGGTTAAATTGGGAAACTGAGCTCCTTGGCCACCCGGGCACACTGCTGGCTCGTGTTCAGGCGGCTGTCAGTCAACACCCCCAGGTCCTTCTCTCTCTAGCCACTCCTCTCGAAGCCTGGAGTGCTGCTGGGGGTTGTTGTGGACCTGGGATTTGGCCTTATTAAAACTCATGGAACTGGCCTTGGCCCAGCAATCCAGCTTCTGGATCAAAGGTCCCTTTGTAGAGCTTCCCTACCCTCAAGCAGATCGACACTTCCACCCAGATTGGTGTCATCTGTAAATTTACCAAGGGTGCACTCCATCCCCTCATCAAAATCATTGAAGATGTTAAACAGGAGAGGCTACAGTCACTTTAGAAAAAAAATATCAATTTAGAAAAAAAGAAATGAAGTCTTTCATAATGTATTAGGTTTCTTCTCTATTTTCTGCTGGTCCAGAAACTTGTCCAGGTTTTTTCCTGCAGTTTGTAACTAAAGCTTCATTACAGATCATAGAGCTTTGTGCAGTGTATTATGTGCTGATTAAATTGGCTATGGGGCAGCAACTGCTGTGAAAGGGGGAAAACATTCCCTCTGGTGCTTTCCTCCTGGTCCATCTCCAGTTTGAGGGGACAGTGAGGCAGCCTGGCTTCCCCCAGTTTGGACTGGACCATGTCTTCTGGAAACCATTCCAAGCAGATTTCAAAACCTGATGGTAGCAGAGAAGCACCACTGCTCTCTCTTGTTCCCACTGGGCCTACAGTGTTGTTTCTAATCCAGGAGATAGTTGTGTATCTACCAGAGGCCAGGAGAGCGGGGCTGTGTCTCCATTTAGTGAAGATCTACCACTGTCCTGCACTGCTCTTTGCTCCTGGCACAGTCACCCTGTTCTCCTGGAATTTCTCTGACTTGGTGCTGGGAGGGTGCAGTTGCAGGGGACCCTTTGATGGTGGGGACCCTGCCTGGTCACCCTCGTCAATGGTGTTGCCCTCCCTGCCTGGGGCACTTGGTCTTTAGGCCCCTTAGAGGCTTTGGCAGGATGCGTTCATCACCTCGGCCTTGATTTTCCTGCCAGAAGAGAGGAGAGGTTGCAAACCAGCCAATTTTTCAGTCCCCTCCCTGGAGTTTGAGCGTCCCAAGCTGTTGAAATAAGGTGTAACAAGGCACACGGGGACAGGGCAGCTGGAGGCAAGGATTGAAACCACATTTGCATGGTCGTACAAATCTCTGGGACCAGGTTTTAGCCTTCCTGTGAGAAGAAAGAGCTTTTTTTACTGGTAGCAGCTGCTCTGGTTTTTTCCTGTCGGCCACATTAGATGGTAGAAGTGTTTGACAAACAGTCCTCTTGTTAGAGAAACGTGTGCTTTTTTTTTTCTCTTCCTAAAAATTAGAGATTCCCCCCACTCCCTATGTAAGAAAAAAGTGTCTTTTATATAAATAGCTGAGCCCATTACTTGGAAAATGAAAAATAAAATTAAAAAAAAATCAATTTACAGAGGAATGTACTTTAGCATTTCATACAGCTGTGGGAGTGCAGTGATTTATTTATTTTTTTTTTTAAGTAAAGTGCCGAGAGGCTCGACGAGGTGCAGTCGGATGGCTCTCTGCTGAAAAGGGCACTGTGCTCTGCTTTGAAGAGCTGAAACACTTGAACGGGATGAAAGTGTCCCTTTCCTAGCCCGGCACAAAGCACCGAGGTCGGCTGCAGCCGTGGGCTTCTCTTAGCTTCTGCACTTTCTTTTCTTTTAATGCAGCAGCTTAGTGGGTATGAGTAGAGGGGGGATTGGTGTCGCTCGGTCCGTATCTGAGAGCTGAAGTGTTTGTCCGTCTCTCTCCCGCTGTGGGAACGGACATCTTGGGCTCGCTGAAACATAATAAGCTCAATTAAGACCTGGAGAATCCTCCTGCTTGTATCAGTGACCACGCTCCTGCACGAGCTCAGAGTGCTGTGGTGGAAAACACTCCATTTACAGGTAAAGAAATACCTTTTCTGGTGAAAGGGCTTTGAAACCGGAATGTGCATTGAAAACTCAATTCCCCTTTGCTTTGACTGCTTCTTGAGGTTTGTGTTTTGTTGGGTTGTTTTTTTTTTTTTTTGGAGACTGTGTGCTCTGCTGGAATTGTGTCAGAAGGACCTTCTGACAAGTCACAGCTGATAGGACAAGAGGGAATGGCATCCAGTTGCACCAGGGGAGGTTTAGGTTGGGTGCGAGGGAAAACTTCTACACCGAAAGGGCTGTCAAAGACTGGACCAGGCTGTTCAGGGAGGTGGTTGAATCACTATCTCTGGATGTATTTAAAAGCCCTCCAGATGTGGTGCTCAAGGCTGTGGTGTAGCAGTGCCCGTGGTAGAGTTAGTTAATTGTTGGACTTGATCTTAAAGGTCTTTTCCAACCGTAGCGATTCTGTGACTCGTTCCTTTCTTTTGCCTTTTAACTTTGTACCTCAGCTTAGGTTGCAACTCAGCTGTGAAGGCATCTCCGTATCTTAGGGCCGTGTGAGTGAGGAGAGGGGGGGGAATCTTTCTCTTCCTCCCTTGTTTCCTACAGCTACAGTCTGAAGCAGCCCGTTGGGAGGTTGTATCACGCAGAGCCGTGCCTGTCAGCAGGTCCATGAGTCTTCCCGAGTCCGGTGCCCTGCGGCAGGTGGGTTGACTGGGGTTGCCCTTCCCTTGGGCTTGTGCTTTCTGCAGCTGGAGTCATCTGTTGAAACAATGAGGTGGAGACACCACATGAGTCACTGTGGTGGTTTGTTTGCACTGTAATCCTTGGAATTACGCTGGTGTGCCAAGTGGAGGAGCCCAGCGTGGAAACTCTCAAGTCTCCAAGGCCCTGGAAACAAAGAGAGCAGGAGGTGAATCCCTGTGGAGAAGAGAAATGTGGGGTTTCCCAGTAATTTAATTCCCAGCCCCTTATCCTTAGGGCTGCTCTCCGTACCAGTACCACCTGTGGGTTCAAGGCAGGGCAAAGAGCAGTAGCTGAATGGTTTTCGTTAAGGTTTTTGGGTGAACAAACTGGGTTTGGGAAGGTGGTGCCCAGCACGCAGCGCACAATCGTTGTAAAGCTGGAGGGAGGCAGGAGCCGTGTCCGAGGGAAAAGGGCTTGTGATAATGCCATGATTTGACCTATTATGTTTTCATTTTTGTATCTCTGGGCCCCGTAAAATCCTGTTAATGGTGGAATACTCTCTCTGCAGAATTAGAGATGTGGGGATAAAGGGACGTTGGGAGGGTAGGAAAAGAATATTAAGCTGCCTCTGTGCGGAATGTACATTATTAACAGAGAGGATTTGAACTGTCAGCTGCCATTGGTGTCCCTGACTCTTTTACAGTTCCCTAAAAATAGGCCAGGCCATTTCCTCTTTTACCTTTGGCTGACACCCTTCCTTTGCTTTCCAAGTGCAGCAGTTATCCTCTCCTCCCCTTTGGTGGAGGGCAGGAACCTGTGCTTCAGGGCAAAGCTGTGTTTGAAGTTCACCTGCTCCTGGAGGAGGCTTTCTCCTGATTCTCTTGTTGCTGTGGCAACCCCAACACATGGAGGTTTATCACAGCAAGTCTGAGGGTGGGTGGATGGGGATGACATCTTAAACCACCTCAGATGGATTTGCTAGACCTGGTCTGCCAAAGACCTGAGAGTGGTGTGGCTCCAGACAACCGTATGGAAATACAAAACTAGGACAGCAGCGTGACTCTAGAGGCACAGGAAATTCTGACCAGCACCTTAAAGTGTTCTTAAAGTGAGGTTTCAGGTGGGTGCTGTAGATGTGTTGCACTCTGAAGAAAACTGCAGTGGAAAAAGATCTGGAGTCAGCAGCCGACTGGATTTGAGCCAGCGTGTGCCCAGGTGGCCAAGAAGGCCACCACCATCCTGCCTTGTGTCAGCACTGGTATGGCCAGCAAGACCAGGGTAGGGATTGTTCCCCTGGACTGGGCACTGGGGAGGCTGCACCTTGAATCCTTGGATGAGTTTTGAGTCTCTCACTCCAAGATGGATCTTGAGGGGTTGGAGCATGGCCAGAGAAGGGCAGTGAAGTTGGGGAAGAGTCTAGAGCACAAGTCTGATGAGGAGCAGCTGAGGGACCTGGGGTTGTTGAGCCTGGAGAAAAGGAGGCTCAGGGGAGACCTTCTGGCTCTCGACAACTCCCTGACAGGAGGTTGGAGCCAGGTGGGGTTGGTCTCTTCTCCCAAGGAACAAGTGACAGGAGAAGAGGAAATGGCCTCAAGTTGCACCAGGGAAGTTTAGTTTGGACCTGAGGAACAGGCTTTCAAACACAGCCTTCACAGCAGCACCGATGGGTGGCTATTACACCATGAGAGATCTCAGCCTGGGGTTTGTGAAGCCCACACTACCTCCAAGCCCACACTATCTCCAAGCCCACACTACCTCCAAGCCCTCCTCCTTGCACCCTTTACATTGAAGCCGTCTTTCAACAATTCTGATGCCCAGATCCCACCTTGTCTATGAAGCAAACCAACACCTACGGGTGCCCCTGATCTCATGTTCTCCTTGCTTAGACTGAGCCTTTACTCTTCCACTAAGACAATTAACACCATCCTAATTCCATTTCCCCCCCGCAGCAGCCCAAAGCTCCTGGAGGTGCCCTGCTCACCCCAGGGCCTTGACAGCACAGAACCAAGGATGTGTAAAAATAGCTGCAAACTATTTTAATCTCTCCCCCTTTCCCCTGTGCAAGCCCAGGGGTGAGGCAGTGTCGTGGAGCCCAAGCCAGCTAATGACTAAGCTGGAGTATTTTTGGTTGCTCTAAATAATGCAGCGGCACTCGCTGCATCGGTGTCTGGCCGTCGTTATAGGGCAAGTGTCCTTTGTCATCGCTCTCACCGCCTCTCGCTGGGATGTGGCTCCACGGCAGCGCGATACTGAAGCCCCTTTCATGCTCCCCTGGAGGGGGGGGGGGGGGGGTGTCATTTCTGGGGTTTACTGTGGGATCCCTCAGGAAAATCCAGTTTTACAGCACTGGGCAATCCAGCCCTGCACCAGCATGGGGGAGAGGGACGGTTTGTTTTGGCTCAGTGAGAAAAAAGTGTTTTGTTTGGTCCCAGGGTTTTCTCTGGTGTGAGGCCGGCAAAGCAGGGGAGCAGGGCCCCTTCACCTGCTCACCATTGTCGTGCTGATAGTCCTCAGCTGAGGTCCTCAGCAGAGCCATCTGCTGTGGTGGATGCTTGCTGGAGATGGATGGTGTCAGCGTGTTGTGGTCTTAGCTTCTGGTGATCGGCCTGGAGCAGGGGCACTGAGCAGGCCTTTGGGCTTGTAGATACCTGGGGGACCCAACCCTGCACTCTTTGAGGGCTCAGCATCAGAGAAGCATCAGGCCCTTCCTTCATCCATGTACACACAGCAGTTAAATCCAGCAAGCAGCTTAGTCTGGTTTTCCATGGCTTCCTCCTCCCATGAAGAGGACGAGGCTTTCTCCGTTACCGGCACATTTCTTCTCGTACTAATGTCCATGAAACATCTTCACGGTCTCCAGGAGCCCTGAGAGACACCAGGGGCGGGTCCTGCTGCACGTAGGAGACACAGGCCCTCCCACCTTGCCAAGTAGGAAGACATAAGTCAAGCAGGTAGATGAAGCAATTCCCATTTACATTCAAAATACATCATCGCCACCCTGCTTCTGGTTCATCGTGGTTTTGGTTTTAGTTGTAGTATGGTGGTATCAAAGGAGAGCAGACCACAATCCCAGGACCAGCTATGGAAAGGGTGGTGGCTCATCAGGGACTGACAGCTTTCATTTTGATTCCATCGGTGGTCAGGAAAAACAGAGAAATAGTCATTTTGCCTGTTAATTAGAGTTTGCACAGGAGGCAGCCGAAGGCAGACTGTGTTTGAAGGGCCTGCAGGACCAATCCTGCTCTGAAGGGATGCACATCAGAGGCAGGCAAGCCCTGAAGGTCGCTCAGCCCGGGAGAGCCGGGTGTGAAGACAGCCCTAATATCTGTTAATACTTGGCCGGAGCCCCACGCTGACAGAGCGTGGTCCCGGTCTGCGGGTGCACGTCCACTGCTGCTGTAAATCAAACCAACCATGTGAGTCACCCACGGGTCGAAATTCATCAGCGCCGCGGGAAGCGACCTCAAGCACCGTGTTGGTGACTGAACCAAAAAATCTAATTAAACTTCCCTGGAGTGTTTTAATTTTTAATCTTCCCCCTGCATCCCCTGTGCCGCCTTGTCTGCCGCGTCGGGTGCGAGGAGCGAGGGGTGTCTGTGGTGGTGGATTTACAGCCACACCATATAGCTTCCCATACCAGCTTCTGCTTGCTTAATTACACAGCATCAATCCCTCCCAGTAATTCCCTGGAGAGCAAGTCAGGCTGTGATGGAGGGGATTGGTTTATACTGGGTCTGGACTATGGACAAAAGGAGCCATTCTGTGCTCTGGATCACTCCAGAAATGGATCCTGGTGCTCTCCCTGCACCCTCACTCCTAATGGGACCAGTTGCACCCATCCTGCTCCCCAGTCTGGCAGTATTTTTAAATGAGATGATGCAGCCTTTCAGGGAGGTTGACAATAAGAACATGCCAGGAGACCAAGTACCATCCAGAAATGTTTGGAGAAGGGAAATCTTGTGCCATACACGTGGGAAATCCCCTGAGCCTTACCCCACTCCCCTTGCCCTGTCAGAGAGAGGGGTATCCCAACCGGGACGTCCAGCAGTTGTTCTGACAGTCATTTAAAGGATGGAAATTCCATGGGATTTCTTAGAACAGCTGCACTGCCCTGAAACCTTTCCACTCTGCTGTTCATTGTTCCTGCAATAATTATGGAGAGGGGAAAAAAAAAAAAGTCCTCCTCCCTTCTCTTCTACCACCCTGAAAACACAGCACAGCCTTCTCCAGGGCACGTTGGTCCTTTGCTCTGCCCCTCTGGGTATTTACCCTCAGTAAAGCTCATTAAAATATGTTCATTCCAAGACAGGGCAAAAATAGCACTGGGTGTGATGCTCACACCCTTCTGAGCACGTCTGGGAGAGATGCTCCAGGGGAGCTGGGTAGTGACCTGGCTCTGGCACCATGTCCCCACAGATGGGATGATGTGCTCCAAGGGGGTGGGGACCACCCCCTAGGGGGGCTTTTTAGCTGGAAGACCAAAAACCTTCCTCTGCGTTTCTGCAATGGATAAAGGGACGTGGGTTTTGGGCTCAGGGCTCAGTGTCCCTTCCCTCCAGCTGCGCTTGGTGTGCCTGGTGCACCTGTACCACCCACGTCACTTTGGGCTGGGGACAAGGGACCTGGCCACATCTGTATGTCAGCCAGGTCCTCTCTCAGGGGTGATTTAACCCCTGGCATCTCTGTCTCCACCAGCCACAGATGAGGCAGGGCGGGATCCCTGCAGAGTGGGAGCAGGAGGGAGCTGCGCACTGGACCCTCCACGGGAGCCACCAGCACAGACCCAAGTAGCAGCGTCACTCATTCCCTGTCCAAAAAGGGGCAGCTCTGGTGCCATATGGGAAGCGGCGGGACGGGCGATGCTGAGCCAGGTAAGCAGATGGCAGGTGGAGCCGAGTGCCCTTCCCCAGGCGAGAGGCTGCGGGGGCACGGCAGCGTGCCAGGCGTCAGCGGCCAAAGCCGAGCGGGTGGGGGAGGAGGGGGGGATGCGGCACAGTTGGTGCTGCAGAGAAGCCCTGCTGCTTGGGAATGTGCTCTTTAGTTGCTGCTTAGTGCCCGAGTGGTTATTTACACTTGCATGGGAATAAACCAGAGGGCGGAGGCTCTGGTACCTCCGGGTTTTAGCGTAGGGTGATGGAATGGTTTGGGTTGGAAGGGACCTGTAAAAGTCATGTAGTCCAACCCCCTGCAGGGAGCAGGGACATCTGCAACTAGAGCAGGGTGCTCAGAGCCCCGACCAACCTCACCTGGAATGGTTCCAGGGATGGGGCATCGACCACCTCTCTGGGCAACTTGGGCCAAGGGCTCAGCTCCCTCAGCATAAAACATTTCTTCCTTCTCTCCTGTTGAAATCTCCCTTCTTTAGTTTAAACCCATCACCCCTTGTCCTGTCACAACAGGCCCTACTCAAAAGTCTGTCCCCACCTTTCTGACAAGACCCTTGAAGTACTGAAAGGCCACAAGAAGGGCTCCCCAGAACCTTCTCATCTTCAGGCTGAACAACCCCAACTCTCTCAGCCCAGGCTCCCAGCAGAGGGGTTCAGCCCTCCCATCATTGCTGGGGCTCCTCTGGCCCTGCTCCAACAGGTCCCTGTCTCCTCTGTGCTGAGGACTCCAGAGTTTTTGGGGAATGGTGTCCAGCAGAGGATGAAGGCTTGTGCTCCAGGAGCAGCTTGGCCAGAACAGAGCAGGGATCTGGTGCTGGTCACAGGACAGCGGGTGCCAGCTGGGTGCAGACAGGCTGGCCTGTGGTTGGGTGCCTGCCAACCTAATGACAAGGGATGGGACCTTCCTGGGAGCTCTCCAGTCACCTCCACTGCTTCTTGCCTCCCTTTCCTCCTGTTTTTCTGCTGCGGGGACTGCAGAGGCAGCGCTTCCATCGCACCCCTCGTTATCTCTGCCTCCTGGAACAGAAAACAGGGAAATATGATTAAAGCCCATTCACAGGCAAACTTATCAGCCTGTGGAAAGGACATTCACTGTGAGAGCATCCATGGTGCTTGCAGGGCTCTTGTCAACACAGCAGGGGCTGTTGTTCCTGGTGCATTCCTGCCATGTAGCCCAAGCACGGTGCTCACCAAAGCCAAAGGGCAGGCAAGATGCAATTTCATATTTGCTTGTGATGTGTTTTGGAAGCAGGTCAGGTCATGGAGGGATGGATGTGGGTCAGGAGGAGCCTACTCTGGACCTGAGTGTAGGGGCAACTGGGCCAGAACCCGGTTCATGTCAGGGCTGTTACCTGTCCATATGGTTTTCCACTAAAATGGGTTCCTTTGATACTAATTTGCCTTGACCCATCTGGGCCAACACTATCTGATCTTGGAGGTTCAATGGTGCTGAGATGGTGTCGGGGGTGGACGGGAGGGACAGCTCAGCCACCATGTATAGGAGTCAGGAGGCTTACAGCCAGAAGCAAGCTGGGTTGGTCAGGTTGACCTTACTGGCACCACTGTGTTGGTGAATAAGCCACTCTGATGTGGTTCTTTGAAGCTGCCTTTGGCTCAGGAGAAGTTGGGCACTATTATTGTGCTGCACAAGATTTTTTTCCCAGGGTTGTGTCTGTGAATTTTACCCTTCCTGCTCCAGTGAAAGATTGCAAACCATCTCTCCAGCGATGTCCCAAAGCATCATATGGTGGGAACCACAGTTCTGAACAGAGCAACCCTCCAGACCTCTTCAAAGGAGCAAAAATTCCCTGTATGCACCCCCAGACACCCTATAAAATGTCCTCTTTTGCCATCCCTCAGTAACAGTGCAAAAAGGAGTGGAAAAATAGGAAGTGGAAGTGCTGAGCCTGCAGCAGCTGATGCCAGGGGAGATGCCAGGAGCTCCCTGGCTGCAAAACGTTCCTGGCTCTTCAGAGAGGTTGTGCCCTGAGATGCACCGAAAGCGTCAGAGCGGCACAGGGAGGAAAGGCCCCCCTGTGTGCCCTGCTACCCTGGGCACAGTCCCAGGGAAAGGTCTCACAACAGGGCACCATTAGAGGCTTTGGGTTGCTGCAGAGGGAGCCCTGGTCCCTCACCCCCATCCTGCTGGATGGAAGTGCTTGGGAGCATATGAGTGGAGCTGGAGCTTCTGCTGGCATTGCTCGTGCTGTGTCCCAGACCACCAGGGAGCTTGGCCACCTTCCCCCACATCACAGAGAGCCTGCAGTACCCCATCCCAGCCCTCGTGTGACATCAGGGAAATTCAGTGGCAGATGCACATGGGAGCTCTGGAGCATCCTCCTCGCTGCCAGTCCCAGGGCTCCCCACCACAAAGACATCCCCACCCCAGATGCCTGTGAGCCTCGAAATGGGGATCTACCCCCATCGCCCTCCTGCACTGGGGGGTCCCTGCGTGACCTGCCCAGGCACAGGGCTTGACAGGCACAAACCTCATCCCTGGGGTGCTGCGAACTCCCCTGGACTGGGAGACACTGGGCTGGGGCTTCACCTCCCGGGGCAGCTGGGTGCAGCCCCGCAGCGGGTGCAGCGCAGGGAAAGGGGCTGTGCCATACGGCTGGGGAAAGCAGCAGCACAAAATCAGGCTGGGTTTGAGCTCAAGCCCGGGAGCTACTGGGAACGATGTTGTTCCCACCGATATTCCTCTTGCTTTGTCACCTCCTGGCAGTCTCAGGGGGGGTTCAGTCACTTCAGATGCCCGTCATCCTCCTCAGTGATTAATATTAACTGAGAGCATCCTCACTCCGCTCCAAACAGCTCCAGGGGTGTTATTATGGGTTTGCCCAGGAATGGCTTGATTTTGTAAGTGCTGATGTGTTGAAGAACCGGGGGAGCTGCCTGGGCTGAGGGGATTGCGGGGGACTGAGGAGGGGTCGGCTTGCTGCCTGTGGGTGTGGGTTTGTAAAGAGAAAGGTGACAGGGGAGGAAGGACCATTATTTTATAAATAAAGTAAAAACCATTGCATCCTGCCTGCTCTGGACATCGTGCCCTGCCTGCTCTGGGCATTATGCCCTGCCTGATCTGGACATCGCCCTGGCACCAGGAGGCATAGGTGGTTTGGGGGTTTGTGTGGAATGACTGAAACAGCAGCTGCAACATCCCATCGATGTATGTCAGGGGATGGTGGACAGTGAGCCCAGAAGATCATGGGAACAGCTGACTGCTGGAAAATCCCATTGGTCCTAAAAGAGGCTGGTAAAAATTCTGGGAGAAGCTTTCTATCCCCATTTTGCAGATGGGGACTGAGGCCGAGGGCCACAGGGCTGCAGCGGAGCAGATGCTTTGCAGGGTCCATCAGTGAGCACACTTTTCCTGACCTCACTTTAGCTGAGTGAAACATGAACACTGGGACAGGGTCTGAGGGTAACTGGGTTCCAAAGTGGACCTGGCAGCCCAGTGCGGTGGCTGCCCAAGGGCTCTGCTGCCCAAGCCCAGCCGCTGCCATGGGAGGGAGCTGCCACTCACACAAGCCCCGCTCCATCCTCCAAGTGCATCTCCGAGGGGCAGATCCAGATGCTGGAGTGGGATGGGGAGTCCACAGATACCTTCAGACAGCGTCACCAGGGCTTTTCCTGAGCAAGTTTCACATTGTCACAGGGATCAGTGCTGTAGATTTTTTTTTATTCCACACCAAGAAGCTACAGAGAAGTGAATCAAGTGTCCTTCAAATTGGGAGTGATGTCAATGTGGGCAGAGGAGCCCTTTAAGGGGGTCAGCAGCTTGCAGACAGCTGGGCTGATGGTATGGGGGTGAACATCACTCCATCTTCTCCCTGGGGCTCTGCAGAGCCTGGGTGGCACAAAGCAGACAGACAGCAGGGTCCTCCAGCCACCCCAGCCTGGGCCCAGCTCCTGCTCTGGCTCATCTGGCACTGCCCAGGGGTGCCCAGCAGTGAGGTGCTGTTTAAACCTGCCACAGCCCCAAGTGTCCCAAATCCTTGGGGTCCTGCAGAGCAGAGATGGGGATGTTGAGTGGATGCTGGAGGCTGCCGGGGGGTACAGGGCGTGCTGGAAGGATGCTGGGGCTGTGCCAGAGGATGCCAGGGCGATGTCAAGGGGATATTGGGGGAATGCTGGGGGGATGCTGAGGCATGCTAGGGGATCCTGGGAGGATGTTGGGACCATGCCAAAGGATGAACAGGTGATGTCAGGGGGATGCCGGGGGATGCTTAAGGGATGCTGAGGCCATGTCAAGGGATGCTGAGAGATGCCAGGGGTATGCTGGGGAATGACAGAGGGATGCCGGGGGGATGCCAGGTGAT
>WTSP01007585.1:0-10228 GCA_025331215.1 Actenoides lindsayi
CTGACGGGGGTGGGGGGAGCAATAGGAGGGCTTGGTGGGCACCTGGTGCCGTGCCAGGGTCAACCCACCACAACTGGGCTTTTTTTTCCTCCTTAGGGCTCCTCTCTGAGATAGTTGTAAATTCTTCAGAAAAGTATTTTGGAGTGTCAGTCATGTTTTTATGATGTAAAAAGGAAAGTGGTAGAAAGAAGGGAAGCCTCAGCTTGAGCAACACCATGTGAAAACTACGTCAAGAAAGAGACCAGAGCGAAGAACTGGTGTAGGCATATGCTGCCATGGCTGCTTTCTTGGGTCCTAAGGGGCATAGAAGGGAGGAGAACCCTCTGTGCAGGTTGTGGAGAGCACCTAACTGCAAACTTGTGCTGAATAGAGTTTCGCAGTGTAGCTGTTGAAATGCTTTTCAAGGTATCTGGTCTCAACATGCCTGTCTCATTGACTACTGGTCCTTGGCTGATGGAGTTAAATTAAACCACATATAGGTTAATCTGTTGTTGTCAACCATGCCAAGTTTCTTTTTATACCTATGACTGCCCTGTTTTACTGAATCTTTGAGACAGTTGATACAATTGCTACTTCATTTTGATCTGCACTAGTTTTAAAAGTAAACTACATGTGATTCGTTATTGTTATACATAATATTTTTTCATTCAACATTTAACAGAAAATTCCTGCCATTAGTATTGTGTTATCCTGATAATAACTCCATCAGAGTTAATATTAAAATTCAAACTACATCTATGGCATTGCATTACCTTTACCTCTTCATCCCTATCTGTATACTATGTCACTAGAACTCCATCAACAATTCTCTCTTCATATCAAATATCAAGCAGAAGTCAAGAACATGGTAATTGGAGCATAATGTTTCTTCAACTCAGTCAGATGGAGAGAAAATACCTTTCCACCCTAATCAAGTTTTTAAAAGGAAAATAATGCATTTTTAGAAACTGAGCCAAACATCAAATATTTTGTCAGAAGGCACATAATAAAATTTTGTTTTGAAATTGTTTCATTTGTTGTAACTATCTGTTCAAACTATTTTTTGTATTAGTATAATTTTACTATTAACATGTTGCCTTATGGAAACGATTTTATGTTCATGTCTTTTGGACTGGCTAAATGCCTCAAAAGCTAGTACTTCTCTCTGAGAAGATCTCAGTGATCCACTGTGGGCAAATGCTAATAACAGGGCTCTGGCTGTATCTCAGGGGAGAGAATGAGGATGTTACATGGGGAAAAAATCTAATTATCAGAGAAAATTCAAGTGGAATGTTTTTTATTATCTCAGGTTGAAATGGGAATGCATAAATAATCCATTCAAGAGAAAAGTTCAAAGTGAACCATATAGAAAATATTGATATTCCAGCTTTTTATTCTAATAATTAAATATTTGGATTTCCATTACTTATAGAAATTCTATAATATGTTCTACAATCCATACTTCTGTGAATGCAAGGTTTGGGATGTATATGTCTAAGTGTTTATGTAGGCTTTTTATAGCTATTCCTGGGCAGGCCTATTCATATTTTGATGTTATCTCACAGACTTCTTGCAGAATTTTAATAATTCTTTGTTATCTGTGCTAGTGCATTATTATGCTTTGATATATGCAAGTTTTCAACCTAGCTCTATTTTTCCTCTGTATATTCTACACACAGATCTATCCACCTGAGTGCCCTACTAACTTTGTAAATTCTCCCATATGCCTCATAAGTCCCCTGAATAGCAGTCAAAGTTAATTCTTCTCCTGTATCTACATTCCATTTCCATTACCATTTCCGTCAGAGAGCAGATCTATGAAGAGGAGCACCAGCTTCATGTTAAGAATTAAACACACAAGATTTTACCACTTTCCTATGGAAGAACTGTGTATTAAGGGAAGATTGTTTTTAATAATCTACATTGCTTGTTGTTTTATTTGATAACTGTTAATTAAATACCCCTCTCAACCTCCATATAAATGTCTTTTCCTCTTCAGTGTTTCTGTCCTTGAATAACTATAAACAGTTATCGACTCCTCGATTTTTTTTCTACTGCAAGTGTTGAATTCTTGCTTGCCAAAAAGGCAATCAATGCTATGGAAGGTGGTGAAAATGAAAAAGAGGGTTGTTCCCTCCTGAAAAAGACAAGTTATTTTAAATTGCAAGGAAAACATAATTATAGATGATTACCACAGATTACATTTTATACATACATGCACTAATTAAATCATCTATTAGATGATTGTATTTTTATAGATTTTTTACATTCTATTTGTCATTACATATGATAAATCAAATACATAATAAATGAAAAATGGCATCTATCAAAATTATCCTCAGAAACATTTAATTCTTGATACACATAATAAGAAAATTCCCAAATTAGTGAGAGAGAAAAGTAGTAGTCTTTATTTACCTCCAGTCAACTGTGAAGCTAACTCAATAAACAAATTTTAGTTCCAAATATATTCCATTATTTTCTACTAAAGCCTCGTGGCCAATAGAAACCAGTTCATATAGTTCCCACATCAACCTAGGTCAGCTCTTAGTCATTGTACAAAGCATGTATGAAAGGTTAAAAACTAAACACAACAATACAGTTTTTGCCTATCATGTATGGGATCACTATGATTTATTTATAACATGTAAGGGCCATAGAAACAATGTTTAGGTACCAGATAAAATTAGCAAATATACAGGGAACAGAGTATTGTATTTTTTACAGACTTTCATAGTGTGTGCCCAGGGATAGACAAAAGATCAATGTCTCATAATACTCTTCTTTTAATTTTTATGAAATGCACTGGCATGTAGTGCCTAAACTAAAATATTCTAAATTATCAGAGGTTTCCTGAGGTAAACATTCTCCTTATGTATCCATAACCCATCACATGTGCACATTTTTAGTTCTCTCTTTTGACCTGCTTGGTGATCATCTTGGTGTTTCAAACAACGGTACTTATATTTGTAGGCAACTTAGGAAATAAAAATAATTAATTCTATTCATCTAGCAACTCTTTCTTCCTAAAACAAAACTTCTTAAAACAAAAAGGAAAAAACAGCCTTCCCTTCTTCTCTTCCTTCATGACACTCCAGAACTTCATTAATAATACAGCTTGTTTGGCTTGAATCTGCAAAACAACTGGTGTTACTTTGATACCTTGCACCTTAAGTTCCTTTCTACGTGCTTATCACAACAGTACCATTCAGGCTCCGGTTGCTTTTGGATTAAATCCCTAATTTCTCACTTCAGAAAGTAACAGTAATGATTTCTCCTATCTGGCTAATGACAATTTAGCACTGTCACTATGTGAGATAATGTATCCTTGTTGTCCTGTTTCTGCCAAAGAAAGTATCATAATAAATGCAGTAGAATAAGGGGCTTCTTTTTATGTTGGCGTACCTAACAGCTGTTTATTTTGATCATGGAATTGATTCTTCAAAGCCTCCAATTTTTTTTCAAGCAGCAATCTGGTTTTAATTAAAATGTTTGCGGAGGAAATTGCTACCATAATAACTGAGAGTTCTGCTAAATACCACATAAAAATGTGCTATTTGGTCATGATATTCATTCAGGTTCCTAGGTCTAGATCCTGAAGTACTTTGGAGGTACATGTAGTGTAGCTTAGTCAAACTGGGAACAGATACATGTATCACCTGGAGATGGAAATTGAGAGGAAAGTTTTGTAGTTACATTGCATATATGCTATATCTGGTATTTAACGTAGGAAATTGCTTCCTGCCTACATGGTACTGAGTCCCACACTTTGGATCCAGAAACCAGTCTGCACTGTGGTATAAATTCTAGCACTCACAAATTATATTCAAGTTAGACATACCTGCTGGGGTAACGGGGGTAACAACATACAATAAGGACTAGTGATCCTGTGTCAGCTGGCAACCCTTCTTGTTTGTTGTAATACCTCCAATTTAGCTGGATTAGATTGTGGTGTCTCTGTTTCCTCCCGTACTGAGCACTGGATAAAAGGAGCAGTGGCCTCCATTTAGCAGGGCCTCTGGCACAAGTCTGGCATTAAGGCCACATGATCACTTTCTTTTGCCCAGAAGCAGTGAGGCAAAAGGACAGCAATGAAGATACCCTGCCTGCACTAGTGATGCAGAAGCCAAGAAAAATGTGTTACAATAAACAGCAACTTTGCCTAGTTGTGGATAAACCCTCATAGTCACTGCTGGGAATAACATCCCTAATGTCTACTACTCCATAACTCCTTTCAGTACTAATAACACATCAGCCATTTCTGCCTCTAGAGCATTTTAAACCCAGCATGACCCCTGTCACCTTGTATTTAAACTCAACACATTCCTATTTCATACCCAGCATGGACCAAAATCTCAGTACCATTTTAAGCTTTATTTTAAACACAGATATGACTACTTCAGCATCAACCCGGTCCCGGAATACCATTATTCAATATAATCACAATTTGTTTCTCCAGATTCCTTCCATAAGGACTGTGTTGGGGGGGTGGGGGAATCTCTAGCAGGCATAATTAATTTTGTGTTTGTTTTTAAAATAATCAGCTAATTAGTGGTGTCACATAGTTCATTTGTGACTTTAAAAATATTTATGATCCTTTATGATTCAATTCTATGCTTTGGAGGAAAATAACTTTACAGTGTTTAGAGTGTAGAACATTGCCAATTTTCTTAAAAAGATTTGCACTGCTGGACTAAACCTGCCCTAATAAGCTGGCAGTCCACAATACAGATCAGTCATATCCATAGGAAGAGTCAGAGAATGGAGTTATCCAAGCTGCATCTTCTTCTGGATATGCTTGGTAATTTTGAAAAGCATTTGAATGTGTCTTTTGAGAATTCCCTATTTAATTGCACCACTGAGGCAGTAAGTGGAGCAAAAACCATATTTGGGCTTTGTAAATGAAACTCTTCAGATAAAGTTCCGAAGGTGCAGGAGTTTTATTAATTATTTCTAATATTTGATAATAGTTATCACCAAAATAATCCTCCTATGCCTTCTATATAGCAAAATCATAGCAACATAAAAATTACATTAAAAATTAGACAGTTCCCAACAGCTTCCCTCTACAGCCACATTATAAATACTTAATCCAACATGGATGGCAACATAAAACCAGTCTAATTTATATCCTCTGAAGCTGCTCCACCTCAGCAAGATGAATACCACTTTCAAAGAAAATAAAATTTAAAAAAAAAAAACAAAAAAACCCAAAACAACAAACCAAAACAAAACCAAAAAACCCTACTGTCATTATAATACCTGCAGAGTGATGCCACTATCAGACCTGGCTGTTTGTTTCTAAGGAAGAACAGCTGTGCAACAGACTGTCTGAACAGTCCCTATTACAGAATGTAACACAGATCACTGACACAAAGGAAGCACTACACCAGCTGGCTTTCTGTCTTAGAACATTTCTATTCCTAGATGATTTACCTGTTCTCAGTCCTGTCACCTAAGCACTTCTACTACCCAATTAAAAAACAATGTTGCTGGATTCTCTCTGCTGTAAATTCAATATGTTATTTTTCAGATCAAACTAGCTACTTTTAAAAAAAAAACTTTGCAATACATGACTTATTTTTAAACTTATAAAAGATGCTTGATTATTTATTTGTGGTATATGTTGTTCTCTTGTAGAGTTTAGATCAGAAAAATTCTTTTCTAATGTATTCATATGCAGTGATCTACATTTCCTAATCATAATCATGTCAGCAAAAGTGGAGCTGCTCTTAGGATAACATTTTAGTCTAGAAAATGATTTCCCTTTAAAATGGATTCAATGGACATGATGATATAAAAAGAAGATGCAAAATTACACACAACAGTTTGCATAATCAAAACAGATATGTTTTGTATTCAGGCAAGATTTCTTTTTGCTACATTAAATGGAAGAAAATAGACCTTTTGGAATTCTGCAAGTGTGCTATGGCTGTAAATGCAGTAGCAGTGGAATTCCAGTAGGATTATGAAGAAGATGTAGAGAACTTTAAAAAAAAGGATTCAGCCAAGATAGAGAGGAACAACATGAAAGGATAAATGGATTTATTTTCTTTTTTTAACTAACAATAGTCCATTTACTTCAAATTGGAACTATATTTTCTATTCTGTAACTAAAATTAAATTTCTGAAAGCTTGAAATATGGAGCTGTCTCATTTTGTGTAGGAAATTTAATAGTCCTCTTTTAAATGACTGTGAGTTCAAGTGAGATGTAACGAGTGTACAGCTTCATTCAGTAAATAATACCCAAGGTATATGCATACCTGAATTCAGAACAAAACTTGCACATGTTATGGAATAATGTTCTATATGAAATATGTTGAAGTGCTCTGCAGGTGTCTCCTAGAGACACTGTTGCTCAGGAGCAGACAGACTTCAAATTAGCATTTCTCTTCCCTAACGAACAATAATCTTGATTCAACACATCAAAATAACATACTACAAATGGCTACAGAAAGTGCTGTTTGTTTTCAAGGATGATGTGAGGATTATGTTGTGACAATCATGTGAAGGTTATTGAATGAAAAACTAACCCCTTAATATTTAATGACTCAATCAGTGTTAAAACTAGCCATAATTTTTTTTTTATTTTATTTTTTTTTTAGCGTCCCATGACATTTTACAAGATTTCAGTTATTTTTCTTGTTTTGCCTTAGGAATAAATCAGAACCTTTTCAAAGTGACTATGAAAAGAATTAAAGAGAATAGCTGGCAAGCAGCATGTCAGGCAACCCAAGTGTTATACAGAAAACCCAGGTTCAACTTCCTTGTCTTCCAGTTCTCAGCTAGCCTAGACAAATCTTAACTGTCTCTTAAGAAGAAGGGGTACTAGGCTTCCACTGAAAATGATAAGCAGCAGAAGAGTAAACAACGGTGGGGAGAGAAGAAAATGGACTCCAAAACTTTATAATCAAACACTGACCTTGTGTCCCTGGACTCCTAAGAAACAGAGTTCCTGACTACCATGCACTTTTTCTGCATTATTTTTAGTATTACAATCAAAAAATAATTTTCCTTGGATGACAACGCACTTTTATTCCTTAGAAAAAAGAACTGGGACAACAAAGGAAGTTTTGACTTAATAGAAACTTTTCCTCTGAAGTGACATCTTTGTATAGGTGGAAATAAGTTTTGCCAGTGCACTCACAAGTCAATTTTCAAGTATTGATTTAATAACAAGAGGTAGTGCACTGTCTAGAAGTAAATCTTTAATATACATCTATCATCTATGCACAAATGTCTACACTCATGAGTCATGAGAAGAGTTGCCATTAGAAGATAATCAAAGAGGCTCAAAGAAAGGCTGTGTTAACTTGGCCTCTTTACCACAGCAGGAATACAGCTGTTGCACAGACCTGAAAGGGCTCAGATATTTTAAATGCACACAGGTTTGATTTATGAAGCCACCAGCCAAAACCAATGTATTTCTGTTATTCAGAAGTCACTAAAATATATAACCTTATTTTTATTGCTTCCAAATACCAATGATTAAGAATATATGCAAGGCATTTGCCCTCAATTGCAATGATTACTGTCTGCTTCCTAGTGTTTACTGCATTTAAATTCATAGTGCCTTTGTGAGATAAAAATGTAGAATTGTTCATACAAATGAAGAGCTAGTAAATTTTAAGATGAATGACAAAATTCTAAAAATTATTTAGGTGCTTGAATCCTACTGAGTTCAAGGAGTTGAAATTTATCTTTCAAGGGTATGTGTCAGGAGTGATGGGCAGGATTCATCTCACTTAACTTTAAACTGTCTAAGCAATCCGTCAGCTCTCCCTCTACAGAAATGCAGAGTTACAAATCTCTAGAGAACAATTCATTCTTTCCCCATGCAGGATCTAAGCCAGATGAATGAATTATTCTTTGGAATAATTTAATGCTGGCATAAAATGCACATCGAATAAAGTAAAAAGGAAATTAAATGAATCCTACCTGGTGGATACCAGAGAAGTTTTAAGCCATTTTAATGTCCAATCTAAATTAACAGGAGGGATCATAAGCCATTGTAACTTGCTTCTACTGTACCTAAGTTAAAAAAGTCATACTGAGCCATGGAAAGAGGATGTATTTCTCCTCCGAACAAAGGCCAAAAAAAAGGAGTTGTCAGAAGCCTCAGAGGACTCAGAAGATTTATGGTTGTGTAGGTCTTCCCATGATTTCTGAATCACATGTAGCCACCTTGCAACTTGAGGTTCCTAAAGGTAAGCTGCCCAAGCTATGTTGGAGTAGCCTACATTCCTCCTTGTTTGCAAGGGGAGTTAATTTCCTATTTATGAAAATTTCAAGTAACTGAAACCCTTTAATTCTCAGGTAATTCTGATGTTAAAATCCTTTCCCTCAAGTCTTTTAACGCTAGACACTCATTAGCAGACATACGTAAAATGAGTACTTTTTGTTCCATTCCTGTTTTAATGGCTGGGTGTTTGCAAAATTAAAAAGATAATGTTACAATAGATAATGACTACTGTAAATGTTTGTAGTCTCAGCTGGGACCTCTATGGGACAAATATACCTTAGCCTTATCTTACTAGATCTTGCCATTAGCATACAATCATGGCATGCTAGGAAAATCAGACACATAGCACAACCATTCTGTAAATAAATAGAGGACTTCAGTTTCCAGGCCTTACATGCCTGAGTCTGGTGCTCCAAAGAAACTTGAAAAAAAAAAAATATAAAGAAATACTATTGGCAGCAACATCTACTACTTACTAAAGGGATGTGTAGATTCATAAAATGGAACAGTTTTCCTTCAAACAACAACAAAAAAAATTCTATATTTCATTACAGTTGCACACTGTGGTGTGACTGATTGGTTGTTGCAGAGCTAATAAAAAGATGACTACTTGCAGCTGATAGCATATCCTATTTCCATCTAATTCAATGGTTTTCTGCTGGGCTGATGGGAACCTGTAATCACAAAACATTGAAGATTCAGATATTTCAAAGCCTGGGCGCAATTTCTACTGTTTTCTGACTATTTAACCTTACTTCTTAGAAATCCAAGCTCTCCTGTAACCTCTTATAAAGATAGTCATGAGAGTATACACTAATACTTTCTATCTTACTTAAAATTCACTCTCCCTCTCCCCATCCATACATATGAGAATAAATGCTCTCTTTTTATGACAGGGAGAATTACATTTTTTAATTCTTGTTATTGCTGCCTAGTGATTCTAGACAACGCGCTATTAATAAACAAAAAAGACACAGTCTCAGCCTTAAAGGACTTCCAAATAGTAAAGCTAAAGGTAGAAAATAAAAAAAAGTAAGGGTAATTATTGCACAATGACAGACTTGTCACAGATGACTTCTACAAAGAATTTATACATTAAAACCTTTCTTCTTTTTTCACCTATTTTTAATACAGAACCTGGGACCAGGTTCTGTAAATCCATAGTAGACCAAGTTTTAACAACCTATGTGTTAAACTTACAATTACTTGGAAATGCAATGGTCCCAAAGTTTCTGATGGCTAAATGTCACCAGATATTCCCCACTTAGTTACACAAATACAATAGATATCAGCTGACCCTAATGGCTGCCTATATAGCTGTTGTCAGATGGCAATGAGGTGGTAACAACAAAACCAAATCAATGCTATTTTAATTACTCCTCCTATGCCATTTAACATATAGTCTTGAAATATAATTCATAAATATTTATGGATTTTTTTTTTCTTCTGGGCCTGAAGACAAGCAGAACTTTCAATCCAGCCACAGGAATCATTAGATCTATCTGCAGTCTCAGAATGCCAAAGCTAAGCACATAATTGTGTTTCTGAACAGGTCTCGTATTAGCTGCATGTTTTTTTCATTTTCTCGGCTTAAAAAAATCATTGAAAAAGCTATCTTCATGACTTCATAACCAATAAGATCTAGCATAGATCTTCTTTTCAGTCACATGTTTATATATATGCACACAGAATATATATCCATATACAGGCTATTATGCTTCAGCAGCCAAATACCAGGTTCAGAAAGTTAAGATAGTTTGAGTGAGCTTTTGCAAATTTTTCTTTCAAAACTAGTGACATATTTGAACTAGTCTACCAAACATCAGAATCTTTTATTAAAGTTAGACTGTCACGGTTTAGGGGAGGGGCAACCCTTTAGACCGATAACAGACGCTCTCTGTTAACCCCCCTCCCTCCCCAAGGGGGAATAGGAAAGGAATAAGGGAGAGAGACTTAGTGATTAGAAAAGGAAACTAGAACAGCTTTAATGAAAATGAAATTAATAA
>WTSP01007585.1:10328-15328 GCA_025331215.1 Actenoides lindsayi
AGTTAATTAAAAGAACTGAGCTGAAAAGTAAAATTACTGAACAGAATTAGTTCTGTTTTCACTCAAACCAGGACATAGACCTATTAAAAAGTGATGTACAAAATACATAGAAAATATGTTGTAATTTTGAAGTGGCAAACAGAAACAATACCTGTGTTAGTGGGTTAGTGTGCGTTTTCTTTTACATTAGTTAAGTTGTTGCAGTTATTTTGCTGTACCTAAATGCTCACATCTTAGAACAGAAGAGGGCAAACAAAGCTGGTGAAAGGGCTGAAAGGCATGTACTGTGAGGAGCGGGTAAGGACTCTGGGTTTGTCTAGTTTGGAGAAAGGGAGGCTGAGGGGCAACCTCATTGCTCTCTAAAACTTCCTGATGAGTGAAGTGGAGAGTGAGGTGATGATCTCTTCTCCCTGGAATCCAGTGATAGGATGCCTGAGAATGGTTAAAAGCTGTGCGAGGGAGGTTTAGACTGGATGTTAGGGAGCAATTCTTTAGGGACAGGGTAGTCAAACACTGGGACAGACTTCCTAGAGAGGTGGTTGATGCCTCAAGCCTGTCAGTGTTTTAACAGACATTTGGACAACACTATTAATAACACACTTTAACTTTTGGTCAGCCCTGAAACAGTCAGGCAGCTAGACATACAACTGAACTATTCTGTTCTGTTCTATTCCTAAGACCAAACCAGAAGATTTTACAATAGCAGCCTCCAGAGATTAAATAGATAATAGGAAATATGATAATGTTTCTGTATATTAAAAAAAAAAAAAAATCTTTATTTCCCTCTGCCTTAATGTATCAGTAGAGAGATTACCAATAGCTGTTTATAACTGACTTCTGAAAACTAGCTTTAGTCTCTCTTGCTCCAGTGGTTAACTCAACTGAATAAGAAAGTTTCTATATTGAAAACCTGGTAGAATGCATTGTTTCTAAATTACTGCAAATTGCATATTTTCCTTTTATAGGAATCATTTCCCTACTTAAATTGTGAAAATATTCCCCTCCCCCCCCCCGCCTTTTTTTTTCTGTGAATATGAAGAACTTGGGCACTGAAACCAATGCTTTCTAGTTGTTGGCCTTTCTCCTTGCTATTTAAAAGGTCAAACATACTTGAACTCAATTTAAATTGCAGATAATCAAACTCAACAAAACCAAAATCATTCATATGCTTCTCTCTTCAATACACACTGCGTTATTGCCTCAGCACAGGAAACAATTATATTTGCCTAATTGGATTTGCTCAATGCAGCTCTCCCTTAATGGTTTCTCTACAAAATGTACTCATTTCCAAAGGAGTTACAGCAAAAAACATAAATAGTGAGATTTTTGTTGAAATTTAATGGAAAAGTAATACCATCCAAAGATGCAAAGAAAGTACAACTTTATTTGAGCTTAGGTAGTACACATCTCACTTAAGAGGCTGGGTATCATAACTGTAAAATGCTTTTCTGTAAACAGAACACAGTGTAATGGGGATGACTCATTATTACCAGAGTTCCTTTATGCAAAATTAAACTTACTTCTTCTGAAATGTTCCACTTAATATGTCTATCAGTTAACAATGTATGAAAAAAAGATGTTTCTTGGATAGTTTTTCCTGTGACCTTGATTATGGAAACTGCAGCTTGTAATTATTTTCAAAAATGCTACTACAACTTTATGACATACGTATCCATGCTCTAAAAGTCCCCCCATTATTCATTCAAAAATCCTATATCAACATGTCAAATACTGGGGACTGTTTATATTGTTGCTATGTGTTAACTCAATCTAGCAATTAATTATGAGTATGTGGAGTGTTCTGAAGTGACAAGATGACTGGACTGGGGTGGACCAGCCTCAAGCCAGTTGTTCAACCATGGTTAGACACTGAGAGCTTACTGTCTTGAGCAGGGGTCCATACGAAACAGGATTATACACTTTTGGATCAAAGATGATGTGTACCTTGGGAGGGGGAGGCATAGGAAACTTTATGCTAGAATAAATGCACACAGATGTGCAATTTGACGACTACTATTATCTTGAAATTTTTATACAGTCATAGTTATACCAAGAAAATGGGCAAATATTTCTATACTTTTACTTCTAGGTATATGACCCAGCAATGTCTGACCACCATGTCAGGACAAGATATTGAAATTAACTACACCCCTCTGCACCAAGCAGCTTTGCACACCTTCTCTCTTGCATAAATATTTTTGTGTGTGTGTGTCCCCATTCTGAGACTGCAATGAAATCTGAAGAAGTGGCTTCTTCAAGAAACAGAATGAAATGGCTGGTTGAAGCAAGCTTTTATAAAAACAAGTGCTATGAAGTTGAGTGTGTTACAACTTTCAAGTATCACAGGCAAGTAAAACAAAAAGAAAAAAGCACTTATAGAATTAATGGAAAACCTTATGATGTTCTTGATGAAAGCCAGAAATCACGAATAGTTAAAAATGGGAGCGTGCCAGAAAGAAAAATGTATCTAACTCATGCCTGGAGAAATTAGGTGGAAAGAAGTATAGTAAATCTTACAAAAAGGAAGAGATTGAGTAATTGGAGAGAAACTCTGAAATAGAAAGCTCACAAAGTGTGGACTGCCAGAAAACATGCTCCTAAGAGTAGAAGAGTGCAAGAATACTTGAGTGCTGCAAGGAACTCAACTTGCTCTGCAGCAATTTGGTAGCTGACACTAATGATATATAGATTAAGGGCACTGTAGCCCTTTTCTATTTCTGGCTAATAACTTTCCATGTTTTGATTATTTTTTTTTCCCTTTCAGTGCCTCAATTTCTCCATTTGTAATATAGGAATAAGGATCCTAGCCTTCTTTCAAGCACTCTTAATAAAGTATACTAAAAGCCAGTTACTATTAATTTTATTGCTGCTGTACTGAGATAAGTTCTGCTCTACAATTTGTAAGAGTATCTCATCTCTACTACCTTGGCTATCAGTGAAATTATAGCAGCATTGCTCCTGGAGAGTTTGTTTGCAGTAACTGCAAATCAGTTAAGTTTAATTTTTTAAACGGGGAATTTTGGCAAAAATGAAAGGAGAAACTACAATTTAATTATATGTCTGGATCTAGGTAATGGCTTGCCAATAACATTCTCTCCAGCCACATACTCTTGTCACTGTCCCTACACTGGCTTGCATGCTTGCCTAACTGCTTGGTGAGGCAATTAAATTTGCTAACCCAGCAGAAAACTAATCTGGGGTGGGAAGGCAGGGGGAGGAAATAGGGGGAACAGGACCACCCTTTTCAGTGGTAACAAGCTGTTAGATTGGCTCAACTGCATCATAAACCACACCATGGTTTTTATGCTTGGCAACGTATTTAGATTCTTGTTCATCGAAGCAATTAAAAGTGTGTCTAATTTGAAGCATATGAGCAATCTCACCCATATTCAGTAGAACATTTACCTTTACACCTAGGTTTTATATGCCTTTTCACTTATACAAGTGTTTTGGTAGCTAGCTGGCATTGTTCACATGCTTGAAATTAAGCACATCTTTAGGTGCTGAATTAGAATTAACAGAACTTCATTCTATGGTGCTATATATGGACTTACTTAGGGTATTTGTTCATTTGTAGTTAATTCAACTATATGCTAGCTTCTAATTCCTCAGAAGTCCGTTATAAAAATTTATGCTTGTCATTCATAATTACAGCATACCATTTTCATAGTATTTGAGAAGTGCAGCATCTAAAGGGCATGAGGCATACCTCTTTTGACTAGTATGCATTTGGCAGTTTTACATGAAAACTTATTTTGATATCTATGTAGTTACAGGAGCTTTAGTCTCTTTTTGTGTATTAAAAATTCATAACAATGAAAATTAAATGAATATAAAACTTAGCAGAGAAATCACTCAATTTTGTAACTGAAACAGCTTTTAGCATAAAAAGCCTGGATCTTCAAAATGATTGAGTAAGATTTTCCCTGTTTATTTTGCAGATGGGTTTTCAGAGGTAGAAAAATGTAATTATAGGAAAAGCAGTAAATTGTGAGCTGGTTGAAGCATAAAGTGCAGCACTTAGAATAAGACAATTGCCTAAATTCCCTGATTGACAGATGGATGTCACATTAGATGAAAATGATAACAGATTTAGTGGACTGAAGAATAACTTCCTCTTGACAGTGCCCTGACCCTTAACCTACAACCTGACTCCTGTTAGCTTCACTAACACAGGGTAATTGTCACAGGTGCAGGATAAAAGAAACCCCTACAGCAGCTACCAGTGGTCAGAGGCTTATTTCTTTTGATGACTAGAAATGCACTGTTGAGATATAGCCAAGAAGTCCTGACCTTCGTTGACCCTTCAGAGCATTAAAATTTACTCCTGGGAAAAGGGAACTATATAAAAGGAAAATAATCTGTTCTGACTAATGCAAAGCAATATTTTAACTGTGTAATAATTAAGTTGACAAACAAAGCAGAGCGATGCTAAAGTAATTTATTTTCATCAACACAAAAGCGTGTTCCTCACACAATTGTAACATGATTTCAACGCAGACCAGTACTATACACTCAATAGAGTTCATGGGTTTTATAATTATGAGTAAATTCTTTACCATGTCATACTCTGGATATGTGTACCATTCCAAAATGATTCTGTTGTATTTATATGCTAATAGTATCCTTTCAGTAGAAGCCAGTTCTTTGAATTGTATTTAAATTTTAGGAAAGTAAAGAATTTTAACAGTATTTATAAATGACATGGTGACAACTGTGAGACTTCACAAAAGTTTATACCTCCTTCTGTTAGAAAATAGAGTACATTTTATTCTTTTTTTCTTCAGCAATATGAATGGGGAATTCAGAAAACACAGAGCAACACAATGAGCTATGCAAATATATTTTATAATAGAAGAAAGAATATTATAGAAGAAAACAAAATGACTGTGTCTCCCATTAGAGTGAAGTCAATGCAGTAACCTGCCCATGTTGTTTTCTTTATGCATAGAAGAATGAATATTACAGAGGGAGGGAAGAAAAAGAGAAATGACTGCACA
>WTSP01007585.1:20328-24112 GCA_025331215.1 Actenoides lindsayi
CTGATTGCTTCCAGAAGCCACTTCACTCTTATTTGCCTTCTGAGGGCCCTCTGAAACTGTACCAGCAGGCTTGATGACACAGTCTCTCAACATATAGACTAAATAATATTAGAATTGCATCTCTGTGTTGACTGCCGGTCTGACTAGACCGTGGGTTTTATTTAGAAGTTTGCACTATCACTCTCCACTGACCACAGTGAGAACCTGATGAGTGGTCTGCTAGCATCATGAAATTGGGTAAGGTGAATGCCTTGCTCCCTCCAGTGCCCAGATAGACAAGAGATCTGGCCTCCCTGTATAGGTCCATGGCCAGGACTATACAAATGTAGCTTTACACAGCCTGAAATGTTTTCTCTTCTTGCATGAGGAAGGTGCTGCAATTAAAACTATATGTTGAAAATAAAGGGTTCAGCACTGCTATCTGCTTATGAGGGCTTACTGTGTTTGCTAAAATTTGAAGTATTGGTGACTGGGAAAACAGTATTAAGTGAATTCCTGCATATATACTGATGATTGTGGTCTTTCACTTTTATTGTGTCTGTCTCTCCTGTGTATCTCAACCAAGTCTCATGAGCATAGGAAACATTCTGTCAGTACAATACAACAGCAGTTCTACCATTTAAGAAAGTAGTTATTCTTCAGCAATTTCTGGTGTCCCTAATGAGAAACACAGGAAATATATATCAGAAAATTAAATACAGTGTGATCAAGATTCTTATGCATTTTATTTGTCAGAGTAATATTCCATGTAGAACCAAGTAAACCAAGTATTCCAAGTAAACCAAGTAGAGCCTAGGACTACTTTTAGACTCATGAGGTAAGAAACTTTTACCTGATTGATTGCAACAGATAAGGTAGGAAAATTAAACAAAACAAAGAAGCCTAGCAGTGTATAAAGGTATTTTTTTCCAGTGAGCATGGCAGATGTAATGAGTAACCTGAATATAGCTAACATGAACATTGACAGCTCTCTGAGAGGGGAAACAACTCAATCAAATATCTGACTGGATATCATTACTACATTACACAGCCTTGAAGAAAAGATTCTTTGCTTACCTGTCAAACTGAAATCCAACTCACTTCATCACATACACCACTCTGGGAAGTCTGTTTCAAGAAAGGCCTATTCCTGTCCTTTTTTTTTTTCACCAGGTTTTGGGTTTTTTCCTTTTTTTTTTTTTTTCCCCCTCTCATTTTTTTTTCACAAAAAAAATGTGAATGTGGTGTTAGATTGTGCAAACATGGGAGTAGTATTTAGCTTTCAATACAACATCTGAGACTGCAACATCTTCCAATTTGAATACTGAAGAGAAAACTAGGAGTATGCATAATAAAGCCAACACCCTCCTCACCTCAACCATCAAATTCTTCAAGAACCATAGACTTCTGTCTTGCAAGTTTATATAAATGCTGAAAATGAGGACTTTGCAGCTTTGACATCAATATTTAAAATTAAGATTTTTGTATGACAAGGTATGATTTTATAGTATTAGGATTCCTACATATTATTACATAACTGACATTTATTGCATTTACTAAATTAATCTTCATTCGAAATACTTGATATACAGGATTTTCATGAAGTAAAAGTTGGTCTGCAGTGGAAATTATAAACAGAGGTAAATCATGCCTGCCACTAGTGCTAGGGAGTTGAAGATCAATCTGTAGTGTAGACCAAAAAAGCATTGAATCAAGACTGGTTTAAGATGATACTTTGAGTTGTGATCTACAGGGTCAAAAAACTGACTCACATTTGCTTTCACTGTCACTTGCACTAATACAGTGGAAAAATTCAGAAGACTATTGAGCTGGTAGATACCAGGATTCAGAAAGTAAGAATCTTTCTAAGTAGCAAAAAATGTAGAGCATGACATCATGAATTTCTTCTAAATCACAGTGAAAGTTCTCATCATTCTCAAGCTCTTCTTCCATAATATTGAGCATAGTATGTGTCAGTACACAAATTTGACAACAGGCACAATTAACCTTACACAAACTTATATATAAACAGATTGACTGAATGCATGTGTAAAGAATAACACCTGTACGTCATTTAGATATTCCTCACCCTGTCTGCCACGTACAGGAGAGGGAGCAGAAGTTAGAACTACCACAGTAAATTTTAAATATTGAACGTATTCTTATATCCTGGACAATTTTCTGTCACATAAATACACAGCTTCAGCTTGATACTAATAGAAATGGGTACCTTGCCTAGGCACAGTTGTGACTTTGGACTATTAGAATCAGTAATATTCTAGGTATCATTAAAATGCTCTTTACTCTTTAATTTTCACTTCAACTGTTAAGTGCAGCTTAAAAAGTAAATGCAAATTAACTTTGTTTTCATCTACATTTCCTCCACCTGTTTTCTCTTAGCAATATACCACCTGACACTGGTAGCATTTCCCAGAATGCCCAACTGTTTATAAGCACTGACCTTACTAGAGAATGACACATAACTTCTGTTAATTCTGGGAGTCAAGTGGCTTCTTTTCTCAGCTGATTATGAAAAAGTGTCCTAAGATGAAAAGATTTAAATATCAATATACATTCGAGAAGAAGTAGTCAAGCTACACATACCACATATCTGAACAAAAAATCTTTAGAAGTTTCTTAATTATTTATTGAATAAAGTTGTAATGCATCTACAATACAGTCATACCTCAAGTAAAATGCTGATAGAGTTTGAGGGCTGATTGAATTATGGTAAGAAACTCCAATATTGTGTAAATTGCTAGGAAATAATATAGAAAATTAATATGAAGGGGAATCTTAATACATTAAATGCATTTTTAAAAACTTAAAGCATTCATATGAAGGTTTCCCAGGGAGGTTGTGGACTTTTCATCCTTGGAGATATTTAAAAGCCATCAGGATGTGTGCCTTGTCAATGAGGTCTGGGTGACCCTGCTTTTACAAGGAGTTCAGACAAAACGACCTCTGGAGATCCCTTCCAACCTACACCATTCTGTGACTCTGTGAAACAAGAGAAAGATGAATCAATGCTCATAACAATTTGCCTGAAGTACAAATCATACTTCTACTCTCTTCCTCACTCCTTCATTCTACTCTCTTTACTAGCCTATGACTGCTCTCTGAGAAACATTTCTTTCAAAGTACTTTGAATGTGAGATAAAAATCTGTAACTACTAATTGTGGCAAAAAACAAGAGAAAGGTATTTAAACATTCACAGGTGCTTAAGACACTCTCACTGTCGTCATTGATAGGATTAACCCAGTATTTTCCATCCTTTATGGTAGATTAATGAAATGAAATGAATAAAACAACTTACATTTATATTCTCAGATAATACATTGGAATGATGTGACGGAAAATGATGAAAATGGATCATCTTTTAGAAAGGTTGTTGCACTTTTTTTCTTAGTGTAATGACATGAAAAGCAGAGTATCTTTCTATAGTAGGAAGAAAATGAAGTAATTAAAATCTATTTTTCTGACAATGTAACATCCCTTTATGGGCCCAGTCCTGTAATTGTACTTGTATTCTCTCTCACTGGAGTCAGATAGTTTGAGAAAAACATTTACAAACTTTAGGTCCTAATTGCTCTCCTCCAGTTCTTTGTGCCATTGTTTGGACGTGTAACCCATTTGATGTTACATACATCTGCATGTGATGCTTCTGATGCAGTGAAAAACTCAATAACTGAAGTTATTAAGCAGGCATTCTTTATTTTGTGGCGCGGGACGCACAGGGGATCACTCCTCCGAATGTGCGTGCCGATACAAGCTGGGTACACAGTTTATATGCAGACTAAACAT